>QLPF01000734.1:0-10743 GCA_003314045.1 Hygrophorus pudorinus
TACCGGCGATTGGTATAATCGGTAGGTGATCTCTGGTGACGCGCCAAACTGGCTAACCGACGGCACTGGCAAGAGTCCTTGACAACGTGATTTGTTTGGCCCGCCGGAGATGATGAAAGCAACGAGCTCGAGCAAAACGCTGTAAGCCTACCGCGAGTCATTTAGACATTATATACGTAATAGCGCTCCCCCGTGTTGCTAGCCACAAATTCCCCAACAGATAAGGGCGGAATGAAGTCGAGCGAGAATACTGTATTGTTGGCAGACCAGTCCATATTTTTGAGGACGTCACTTCTGCTCAAGTGCGGAGTGGTAGACGAACTTACGCCGCACGGGTAACAGCGGTTGAGTACCCCTTGGGGACCTTATAGCAGCATCATTTTAAATCGTGTACTTGCTGTAAAATCGAGATGTCAACTGTCAGATTAGCTGAGACGGAGAGAGACGAATATATCTCACCTAACTGGGGTATCATTTTTAACCCTGTAAACAAACGCTTTCAGTAGAGACAGCAAGGTGTACGGATAAATGACTGACATTACTTGTGCTGTTTACTTTTCCCTTTGACCATCGTGAACCCGTCTTCATCAACTTCAGGCTCTTCTTTTGGTCGCTCTGCTCGATGATCCGAGTCCACCACCATAGGTGCATCGTCCTCACTTGAATCTCCATCATCATCATCCTCGTCCTCCTCCCATTCATCCCCATCCACGATCTTTTCTTCAACCACCGTCTTCTTCCCCTTGGACTTTTCCGCCATCTCCTCGAACCTATACACCAGGTCCTGCTTCCCCCGATTCACATCATCCCAAAGACGCACGACGTCCTTCGCAACACCTTCCGCGCTCGAATCTTCCAAAACAACCTCGAACTCATCCGCCATTACTTGCAGCAGAGTTTCCTCGATGTATATGTCATCTGGAGGAGGATATTGCTCTTCGAATGCGTCCACGATGACGGACGCCAGCCACGTTCTTTTTTGTGCAGCGTCCGGGCCACCCCAGTTTTGTTCGACTGCGATTCGCAGGGCTGGCCAAACTGCCAACCTGCCAATAACCCCACGAGCAAAAAGTACTGATAATGGGGGTATGGGCCCTTCTTGGGACGAGCTCATTGTTGTAGTAATACGCTCAAGGTTGTTGAGGATTGTTGTACTAAACAAAAAAAAATCACGAACTCATTTTCTTCTCATGCTGAGTGCCATTGCGGCGCGCAAGGCTCGTCAAAGATCAGAAAACATCCCTCCTCCAATTGACCCGAGGCCACTGACACCCTCCCCCCCACCTTCTCAGGAGTACACTCAAAAATCAATTTCCAAAAGAAAACCCAAGTATCAAGACGGGAATTCAGCTAGAAAAAAAAAGAAGGAAATCAAACTTGCAGGAGACAAAAGGGCGAGATACTTTGCTGAACAGGATGCGTTCGAACGGGAGGAGGATCTAATTGTTGTTGAGTCGGATGACTCTGACTCTGACTCTGACGTTAGCCAGCTCGACACTGTTACACCCATGGCGCCTGTGGCCTCTCATAAAATAACCAAACGTCGGGCATGGTCGCCTAGTGTTCCATTGGTCGACTCTTCCGACGAAGGGAGTGAAGGAGGCGAAGAGGAGCAAGATATACACGAGGACCCGGTCGTCACCCGTGCTACAACCTTGGGCCCTGAGGACCCTGTGTTGTCTACCTTCCAGCCTGTCGTTGACCAGAACACCTTCTACCTGTTACCGGACGAAGCCCGTTCACTCGGCTTTGCCCAACCCGAAGAGAAGATCACCTTGCTCGTCTTGGCGCCGGCAGACACGATATCTCTTCTGGGAACTTATGCTCTCACCATCATCCACGGCTCTGTCTCTCTATCTGGAGTCGAACTCAGTGCTTCAAGGACTTCGCATCGCGTATTCGCGCCACGGTCATCTCCCGTGCCCGTCATACGTTATGTAGCAGTGGACTTGGGAACGGCTGTCCCAGACCCTTCGGCTCTGACAGAGCGACTACGGGTCTTATTTACACGGGAACTCACTCTGATAGCTCTCCAGGAAGCCAGAACCGGGGTGGAAGGATTGGGACGAGTATGCAGGACGTTCAACGGTGTCTTCGACCCTTCCCGCTGGCGCAAGAACGATGGCGAGCCGCATTTGGGACTGTCTGGTATTCATATGGCATGTATATCTCGAGTAGAGTTGACTTCTCGTGTGCTAAACTGTCATCCTAGTTCACTCAGCAGAGCAAAGACGTCCAGGCCTTTTTTCTCCCCGCAACGTGGCAAATGGCTCTGTCTGCTGCCGTGATGTGTAAGGGCCAGGAGGTGGTCGGCTTTAAGCCTATGGTTGGCCTGGTGAAGGGTTCAAAGAAAACCGGCAAAAGCATGTTTGCTAGGACACTTCTTAATCGTCTTTTAACACGGTAAGCCTTCCTCAGACAATGTTTTGTAGCCAGTTCGTCATCTACTCGACTCCAGATATCAGAAAGTCGCGTTTCTGGAATGCGATCTGGGCCAATCAGAGTTCACTCCAGGAGGTATGGTGACTCTCAACGTTATAGAGCAACCTCTCTTTGGTGCGCTTTTCGGTCTCGTTACTAGGGAGATAGCTAATATAACTTCAGGCCCGCCGTTCACACATCCGACGTTGCCAAATTTTGCACATTACATCGGGGCCACGTCGCCACGCTCATCCCCATCACACTACCTTGCCGCCATCCAATCTCTCCTCCAGACCTACCGTCTAGATATACACACGCGTATTGATACTGACTCGCCAGGGGACGACAGAATTTCGGACACGATACCTCTCGTTGTGAATACCATGGGTTGGACGAAAGGGCTCGGTGCTGATCTATCTAGCCAAATTGAGGACATGGTAGAGCCCACTCACGTTTTTGAGATCGAGGCTCCCGTTTTCGAGTCGGGGTGGACAGTGCCGCCGGTGCCTCATCTATCCGATTTTTTTTCGACTGGACGTGCAAATGATATTATTTTGTATCGACTAGAGCCAATTCCACCGTCTATACTTTCCACGAACTATTCTCCGGCGGACCACCGCACCCTGTCCATTCTATCGTATTTTCATGCCGCATTCCCGTCTCCCGTTCCCTCTATAGAGCTGCAACAGCTATCTGCCCATTCATGGAACACGACTCTGCCTCTTTGTGCGCAGTTGCCGTACGAAGTAGACTGGTCAGTGGCATTTGAAAGGTTCATTTTGACAGGTGCAGGCACTGAAGATGTCGTATCTTCCGAAATCGAGCGCGTACTCAACGGTGCCATCGTGGGACTCGTCAGCTGCGAGCCTGGTACAATCGATACTGATGTGGATGTCTCCTCTTCTACCTCTCCCAGCACGATCCCATACACTCAGGGCTCGCCTGTGCCGTCCCCATCAACGTCAAACTGCCACGGGATTGCACTTATCCGTGCCATGTCCCCGATGTCTTCCCACATGCACGTGTTGACTCCGTTGCCACCCCATCTCTTAGCAAAATGTCGAGTCCTCGTCAAGGGTGGGCTCGAACTGCCGATCTGGGGTATGCTTGACTTTGGTGATGTGTCTGCGGGCGTGGCGGGAGTGGAGAAGGGTAAAGTGCCGTATTTGCAGTGGGGGAAGGGGGAGGGTCTTGGAGGGGAACGCAGAAGAGTGAGGCGGAACTTGATGAGGAAGGGGCAGCTGTGACGCTGATGGGTGACAGACGCCGGAAGGCCGTTTATTCGAAGATGATAGCTATATCAGGCCCTTTCGTCGCCAGCCATTCCGTCCAGAGTTTTCGGTATTTTTGTGTGCATAGTGCACCATTTTGAAAAACCTCCTCGTCTGACAACATGCGTGAAATCCGATAGATCTCTCGGCGATCCCGACTACTGAAGGCTTTTATCCGAATTGCTGCTTGCTGTAAACTTGGATGGGGCTGTGTCGAGGATGAGATGAGGTGAAGTGTGCTTGATCGTGGCGAATGAACTTACTCGTCCGGGAAAAACCATGCGGTGCCATTTACAAAACGTCTTGAGAGACAAGTGATATTCGCTGGCCTCTTCTTCGAGCGTCCGGGGGGTGCGGTATAGTGGAAGTAGACGTGGCGAGTAGTACATCACGACTGGGATCAGCGGATCATGAGACCGTGCGTCGGAACTTGCGAGACGATGACGATGTAAGGCTGCTGACCGCCAGTACTGCTCCTCGTCCTCTGCAGTTTTGTATGTAACATAGGGCTGTCGATTGCGAAGAAGTAGGGGCCACCACGATCGCGAGTAAACGAATACCGTCGATATGAATTTAATATTTGTCGGTAGCCAAGCGAGCAGGCTAGGTAAGACGATCGGCCAGGTTGCGTATAACAGTGCGACGATGACCGTTCTGAATGCTCTTTTGTGAAAAGGCATGATGCACTGGTAGTTGGAGTGAGTAGCTGAATATACGATGAATATGGGACTCACGTTCAATATCAGTGGAGAGCGGTAGGTGCGTATTTTTCTTGACTGGCAGTGGTGGTATGCAGCATGGTGGCCATGAGGTGGACATGCTGATCCTACGATGCGTATACAACCTGCCAACCGTCATATTCCCTCCATGCGTGGTTTGGTTTGGGTGACGGTTAGAAATATACTGGAAGACGTGTCTGAGAATGAGCTGGCACCGGAAGACGTGATCACTGATCGCCTAGTACGCCCATACCACTACAGCATCGCCCTCGACTTTTGCTTTCGAAGCTCTGAACACTCTTTTACCTTTTCCTTAACATGCAAACAGTCGATGCTAGACGAGCTCCTCGCCAGGATACGTTTGACTTGCGCGGTCAGATACACTCGGACGAACACTTGCAACAGCATGCAGACATCGGGAACTACGTCAGTACAGACGACGAAGAGCATTCAGTTCTCGAAGACGACTCCGACGGCGAGGAACGAGAGGTGGACTACATGGACGAAGACGACGATGGCTCGTCTTCCCTTTCAATACCCAACGAATCCATTGATTTCGACCTCGTATACTCTCTTCATAGTTTTGCCGCAACCGTCGAAGGTCAAGCTAATGTCGTAAAAGGCGACAGTCTCTTTTTGATGGACGATAGCAACAGCTACTGGTGGCTCGTGCGCGTTCTCAAGACCCAGGAGGTCGGATATATACCTGCAGAAAATATTGAGACACCGTTTGAGCGGTTAGCTAGGCTCAATAAACATCGCAACGTCGACGTATGTGTCACTCGGTTCACATGTGTTTCTCATCTAATTGACCACAACATTTACAGCTTGCATCTGCTACTCAAGCGGAGCTCCAGGAGGACGTTCACCGCCTTCGTAACAATCTCTCTTCCCGTCAAGGCTCGAATCAGACACCCTCTCCCGATTCTCGCAGCACGATCCCCAATTCACGTTCAGCCACACAATCTAATCATTCCAGAGGCGTATCATTCACACCCGCTCTTTCTGTACATCGTTACCCGCCTGCAGTCTGGAACGAGGAGGAAGAGGAGGAACCAGACATTGAGTGGGATGATGAGGCATACGAAGACGAGGATCCGGGTCTCGCCGAGGAGCAGATGCAGCAGAGGCGTACAGAGGACGTAGAGCCGCCTATGGAGCCAGATGATGGAATGGGCTGGGATGACAGCGTGGCTGAGGAAATGCAGTCTCGTCAGGCCCAAGGATGGGGTTCTCAAACTCAACTGGCTACCGCCCCTGTTGCACCGAGGGCTGAACCAACCTCCGAACAACTACAGTTACAAGCGCAACAACTGAAGCAGCAATCTCTCTTGGCGCAGCAGCAGCAACAACAACAACACCAACAACAGCAGGCGCAGAAACAGCTACAATTGCAACAGCAGCAAAAGCAAGTCGCTGCCGTAGCGCAACAACCTCAAATACAACAGCAAAATTTGCGTCAACAGACTTCACGCGAACAAGTGGCTCCCGCCCCAGATGCGCCCACACAACCAGCTCCAAAATACGTCGACCCCGCCGAAGTTACAGAGACACGCAAGGTCACTGTTACTCCTACGATCGTGCGCGATGCTTCACAGAATCCGAGTGGGCCGCTTCTTCCCAGTGCCCTAATGCAGAAGCAGGAGGAAGAACGCAAGCGTACAAGAGACGAAATCGAGGCTCTCGAAGAGTCCGCCAGGAAGAAGGCGAAGGCAAAGATGGCCCCTCCTGTGAGTTCTAGCACGGTTGCCAAGGCGAACGGTGGTGCTTCTGGAGGGAAACTACGGAAGGAACGTGACCTAGAGGAGGAGAGTAAGGACAAGGATAAGGATAAGAAGAAGAAAGGTTCTGTCTTCGGCGGCCTCTTCGGTCGAAAGAAGGACAAGACCAAGGATAAGAACGCGTCCTCTTCTGCATCGATAGACAGTGACCTTGGCCGGGGTTCGGAGGACTCCACCAGATCGAGCAATCGTCCCTCCGTTTCTGCTTCGGCGGACGGGGTTATTTCCCCGACGACTGTCACCGCTTTACAGCAGCAACAGCAGCAGACGCTTAACTTCAGAAACGCTTCCGACCCCAAGCGTGTCGCTCAACAACAGCAACAGCAGCAACAACAGCAGCAATTACAACAACAACAATCCCAACCGACATACTCATCCCCGCCCCCACAAGTTTCCCAACTTGCTGCTTCGCAACTGCGCCAGCGGGACCAACAACAGCAAGCATTATACCAAGAATACCTCAACCGATCCCCTTCTTCGCCTCCCGAGGCTCAGCCATCTTATGGTTTGCAGTCAGCGTCCGCTATCATGCATGGATCGGCGTCTTACAATAGTTCAGCAGGTTCGGCTTCGGGTCTGGGTCTTGGGCCACCCACCTCTCGTCCTCGACCTGGATCCCTAATCCTGACTGCGAATGCCATGGACGGGCAAGGGGTTGGCGTTCCTGATCTTAGCGTCATTCGCGTGTTTGCTGGAAAAAACGTGCAGACGGAGGCCACCTTCAAGACAGTCCTTTTGAACTCGTCCACGACATCCTCCGACCTCGTTAGACAGGCTATCCAGCGTTTCAGGCTACCCGCCGGCGAAGACGAGGATAGTTACTACTTGACTGTGAAGCAAGTCGAAGGGTCGTCAGCCGTACTGCGCCCCAGTGAGAATCCTCTTGGAGTATTCGAGACCCTGGTAGAGGAGGCGATGGAACTGCCTAAGGTCAAAAGGAGCAGCGTAGGGAGTATTAGCTCGGTGGCGAGTAATCTTTCTATGCATCCTGCTATCAAGAAACTGTCCATGAATGATTTCACGGATGACTCGGCTGTGAAGTTTTATCTCAACAGGAGGAGCAATGAGCCAGATGAGAGTGTGGATGATCATGGTGACGATACAATAATCGCAGAAAGCTCAATGGACGAGCCAGACACTCGTGGATTCAAGTCACAATATCTTAGCGTATCGACTACTCATGGAAACAATGTGACTCCCGAACGCTTCAGCTCGCCTTCGTTCCGATTTGCGCTCCAACTCGTTATGTACCCCGATGATCTGCCAGAGGACATGGTCTTCGATCCCTTGACCGAGGCGATCATCTTCAAACATACCCTGCGTGATAGATCACAGTCAAGCCCCATGACTTCACCTGGGATATCACCGAATATGCGACGCAAGGTTTTCGTATTCCCGAAAAACGTCACGGTGGCGGAGGTGATCGAACTCGGACTAGAGCGGTTCGGGATCTCCGAGGGCGTTGTTGATGGGGGTGACGAAGTAGAGGATAAGTTGACGAAACGACGGAGCTCGGTGAGAGTTCGTTATGGGCTTACAGTCGATTTGGGGAATCAAGGTCGGCTTTGTTTTTGCTTATACGGCCATGGCACGCCTGACTGTATTGTTACTTGCAGAACGGGAGCTTTCACCATCGAGCAGAGTGATTGATGCATTCCCAAAACCACCCGCATTCCGCGCCGTCGAGCGCCGATTTACTGATAATAAACGCCGTTCAGTCGACTCTGGGCAGCTGTTGGGAACATTGGAAGATGTACAGTCTGATGACCCCATTTTTGTTCTGCGGCGGGCTGTTTCGTACCGTAACTCTGCTTCTCGTCATCGCACCTCGGCACCCCTTGATGAGCTGGCGCTGGCGCATTTGCACATGAACCGCGAGTCCATTTCACACTCCAGCGTCAGCTCTGACATGGCCACTTCTTCCTCCGAGGATACCAAGCACAGACAACCATCCAGACAGGAAATTATTGCTGCACAGCGTGCAGCCTCACGGGCGAACCAGCGCGCCATTTTGTCTGCACAGACGAATTCCCTGCGCGGAGTGGATGTCTTGTTGCCGGGCAACGCCATGATCCGGAGTTCTCGCTATGAGGTCGGTGACAAGATGCGCTATTCCTATGTGGAGCCCGACGGCGAGACGTATGACATCAGTGATATAGTGGAGGAGGAATGGAGGGAAAACAACGCTGCGAACAAAAGTGACTTGCTCGAGGGAGTTCTCGTCCGAAACAAGGACGGCCTCGGTGAGAAGATAGACCGTGTTTTGAATAAGATCAAAGGCGGAAAAGGCAACCAAATGTCGGTCTCTCAATCAACCTCGGGCTCTGTCGTAGGCAGCGTTTCGGAGTACTCCATGGACGAGTCAGCAAATTCAAATTCACGCTCTGCGACGCCCATTTACCCAGGGCCGAGCGGTAGGACACCCACACCTACTGCGAACAATCAACGTACTACGTCGCCTTATTCGTCTTTCCCCAGGGCGCTATCCCCAGTCGGCACAGAGTCTAAACACGCTAAACCCAGGTCGACTACCCCAGCTGCAGCGGGCTCGAAAACCACACCTGGTTCCAAGAGACAACCATCTATTGCCTCTGTCATGTCGGATTTGTCTGGTTACGCCACCCCTTCCACTACCATCCCCGGTATTTCGCCTTCGGGCAGCCCACGCTCTGCCACTACACCAACGCCCCAGCGCAAGCGTCCATACTTGGACGATGATGATTTTGGTGTATCACGTATGTTGGCCATTATTGAGTTCGCGGGGACGGTGCCCAAGGCGCCTGTGAAGCTTCTGGACCCTGTTGATGCGATGTTGTTTGGTCGTAACGTTGATGTGGGATCGTTGCATCCCCAAGTGAGGGGTATTTATTCGGACGCTTTTAAACAACTGGACGACATAGATCAGGTACGTCCACATCATTCTGGGACCTATTGGGTAGGCTAACGTTTCTCATATTAGGCTTTGAACGATTTCTTGGAACAGTCTCAGGAAAGTTAATGATGCTATACACTGGCTTTGCACGGTCTGGTTACTGTAGAGAAACTTGCTCAAATCTAATTCAATTCCCTTGTGGAATTTTTCTCGACATGATATATCATGTATGTACATCAGTACTAAATTTTAGAAGAACTGGGATCGGTGCGGTTGAGAGTGAAGCACTCCTAGCACCCCACTATTTTTGTAGGTGCAAAATCCATGGCAGGTTGTTAAAATTTTGCCGTTGCCATGGTATTGCCATGGCAACACATACAGTTTGCAAATTTTCAACAACCTGCAAGCAATTTTGCAAGCATCTTACATCCTGCAAAATAGTCCCATGGTAGGAGTGAAGATGGGGTTGGAGTTGCGCGCGTCGACTCCCGTTCCTCAGACGCTCTTGCCAAACAACTCCACACACTTTGAGTTTTCACTCGCTCTTTTTCAGCTCAATGCTAATCACGATCGTGAGCGCCCCAGGTCATGCCTGTGTAACATTAATTATCTCGGTTTGGCAGCTACAAACCAGGTAATATATTGGAAATGCTGGATACAAATCATTCCGCCACCTCCTACGTCGATGGCAATGGGAACAGAATCTTATCACCCGGGCCACCGTTCGCTTCGTCGAGAGGGACCAACGGTTACTGTATAGGATAAGAAGGGGTCTGCTGGATGGATTGAACGAATCCGATTGTCTGGGTTCAATGGAAGAGCTGAAAATGCAACCCTTGGCCAAGCAGATCCATTCACTGAAGCCAAGTACTCTGACCGCGGATACGCTTACCACTGGATCGAATGGCGCTTTGAAGCGTTCTGCGACTGACATGCCCGACTCTCTTCCGGCAAGAAAATTATACATTCTTGATGGGTTTCAGACACCATGTCCCCGAGCCTTTTGTCATGGTGTCGATTTTTGCAACGCTCCTCGTGCTGGCGGCAATTTCCTTCTGCTGGTCGCTCTTAAGAGTCCCTTTCGGGATGGCAGAAACAACGGCGGACCTTCAAGTTCAAACTGTCCAGAGAACGTTCTCGAGGCTCATTGGAAAGCACCAGAGTCGAAGGGCTATCACGTCTGGAGGCACAGACGGTGCAATAGTCGTCAGAGGATCTCCGTCCTTGCGCTTGGCTAACAGCTGTGTCGGCGATGTCCCGAGGAAAACTGAAGGCGGAGTGACATAGGTATTTCAATTACGAATTCGAATCTGTTGCGAACGTACAGATAACCTTGCAGTATATCTGACAGCAATGTGAGCAGCTGGTGTGGAATGCTGATTTATATTGACTGCCTGAAAGTGGACTCTTCGTTTTACTTTTAACCGTGTGGGATATTGGACCTTGGTTACGATTATGCAGTCTATTATTGCTGTAATAAGATTGGAAGAAAAAAAAAAGTCAGATAAATACGATTTCGATATTCCAATTCTAGAACGCTGTCACAGCCCGTCACACTGGGGGCATGTGTTATTGTCTCTACTTATTTGATCCTCTCACCAGTTAGCGACGGGTCTGCATCTAGCACCATCGCTTCCGACGCACTGTCAGCCCAACAACGACACCATTTCAGCAAGCCC
>QLPF01000735.1:0-10001 GCA_003314045.1 Hygrophorus pudorinus
TCTATATCTCAAACTTACAGCAGGAGCAGACGTCTGACCCGCTGTGGGATGACATTAGAAAAAGGTATAATAAACCCGCAACATGTTCACTCACGAGGAATAAAAGACAGGTAATAGGGCGGCGTGCCCCCCGACCAGGTCAGGAGGACGGGTTCTTGAAGTTGAGGCATAAAAATTATTGTCCACTCGTCACCAGAGCACAAAACTCACGACACTGCACAACGCTTGTACTGAAAAAGAATAGGTTTAGCCTGGGAAAGGAGTGCGAGTGCCGGGAATGCTCACGGAGTGTCGACCATGAGGCCGAGAACAGCTGGGAGGATGGAAATGAGAGTGATAGCGTTAAGGAATGACTTCATATTGAAGGGAAAAAAGTTCCAGGAGAAACGTGAAGGTGGTTGGGGGAAGACCTTCAAGTGGTCGGAGCGTGAAGTTCAGTATAAAAGGGGGTCACCCGTAGTACCGTGACGACGACTCCTGAATAGGCCCGTTGAATTGCTCCCATTGGTGAATCTCACATGCTACTCGTACAGAACACGCTCTCCAAAAAATACAGTCACATGAACCTACACTCAGAGCCCAATCCAACTACTTCGTCCCCCGGGATTATGCAAACTCGTCTGCCCAATCTTGATGACGCTAGAACCCTCCCTCCGCACCTGCTGCTCCAAGGAACGAGGAGTCTCCACGGCATCTATCAGCGGACTCGAGGTCACAGTAGACCCTAAGGCCAAGGATGAACCATGCCCACCAGCCGATTGTGCCCACCAATGGTCATGGTCGGCCATTGGGGCATTGGGTACAGGGAGGAACGATTCCGCGCACCACTCGTACCACACTTGACGTTGGTTAGTCAGACGCCAGATAGATACCTCTAGCTCAGAATCACTAGGTAAATACAAAGGCTCCTTCACAGAACAAGCCTTAGCAAAATATAAGAAAAAAAATGCACGGCACATACTTTGAATGGGAAGAACATCGGGAACCAGCTCAGCATGTCTTTTGAGATGTGCTGCTTGCGATGGGGATGAATACTCAGCCCGATGGTGTCATACAGGACGGCCTCAAAGTATCCTGCCAAGCCGTGGAGTACTCCCGCATGAGGGATGTGAAAACGGAGTTTGGCCGACCGGGCATTGTGACTATTCGTTATCGGTAGGCCTGGCGAAACATTCAGCACGCCACCGATATGCACCAAGCCTGCGAAACTTGCCTTGATCGTTGAGGACAGCATCCCGTCTGGGATGTTCAAATTCCCAGCATTCTTGCACTTGAGGTCCACATGTCCCACCAAGTCCGCCATCGCCGCTGAGGATGTTGATGGCCTGAAACATGACTACATAAGGAGTCTCAACGCCTTTTTCACTCTTTCCCACTCGAGCTTCATTATAGAGCTTAGAAGAAGACAACGGTGCGAGATGAGCAGTGTACGATGACGGGATGGAGATCCCTTGCGCTAGAGTCGGATGTTAGTGAAATTCCGGTAAAACACAATTCGTACAGTCATACTCTTCAAAAACCGCACGGCGCCATCCAAACATTCCGGACTGAGCTCATTGTCGCCAAATGAACCCAACAGTTCGCTGACAAGGATATCAGCCTTCTCGGGAACCTCGATCGAGCGCATGTCCCCAAACAGCAGCTTGACCTTTGCACCCCATTCAAGCTCTTGTCTGCCTTGTAAACTACCCAAAGGTTATAAAAGTGGCTTGAAGGGGATGACACCATAGCCTTACGTGACGAAAGCATTTGGATTTTTCTCGACAGCATATATGAATGCTTCGCGGCCTGATCGGTCGATGGCCATAAGACACCGAGCTACGAGGGGGCCTCTGCCGGCACCAGCGATGCAGAAGACACTTGACTCGATGTAAGGTGATATCGCCGACAAACACGTGGAGGACTTACATCCTATCATTTTGCGGGCAATCTAACAACGCGCGATACATCGCCTTTGCAACGGGGTCACTAGACGAATACGATGGGAAACAAACAACAGACCTCTTCGTAGTTCCTGTATTTGACAGGGTCCTGTTCGAAAGTTTGATATGTGATGCTTTGGAGGTTATCCATCAAGGGCTACCGACAGGTAAGCTATCGAACCCAAGAACAGAAGTAAATATCGCTAACTTGTAGCGGAGCCTGCAGATAATCCTGGTACCCTTGAGCAAAATTCTCGACTGTCCCAGACTTTTGGGCAGCTTGTACAGTTGGACTGGTCTTTTCCAGATGCCGTACATATTGCGAATACACAGCCTCGCCTCCACGACTATGAAGTCTCAAATTGGCTCCGGCTAAAATCACTGTGGGCCGATGCTACGCTCTGATCCCGTCAGTTGCGTTCCGTGGGAAGTGGGGGGGACACCACTTGCTGTCATGCTATCTCGGATAAAGGACTGCGTTCCTTTTGGGAGGACGGGATAACCCTTGCCATTGGCAATGAATGTTGAGGAAGGTAAGTATATAAATCTAACCGGCTCAGATGCCCATCTACTGAAGGTAGACGGCAGGGGAGGCGTGAGGTCAAGGGCTGATGGCAGTAGGGAATCAGTTAGTCAAGGCTTCTGAGAAGAATCGGAGGCGATTACCTAGAGTTAGTCGGGGGTTATAATCACAAATGGAGCGAATGCTATCCCACATCTCCCACGTGTTATTGAGCTCTGGTTCTGGAGCTCGGGGGAACGCCCGTTTTGGGGGAGTTTCGAGTATTGATGAAGTCAAAAGCGAGGGAGACGGTTGATTTGGACGGAATACGGAAGGGTCATATATTGGGAGACGAATAGAAAGATGGATGTACGGAGTATTTTTGAGACACGCGTTAACGGCTCGGGCGTATGAAGCCACATGGGTCCGATTTCGAGGAGGGGGTAGAATAGCGCTTAGTACGTTAAGATATGAGGCATACGCTAGCTCTTGTTGTAGAGCCTATCGAAGGTAAACATGTGACATGGGATTCACACTCTAACGGACCAACTTACTATTTCCGAGTCGTGACGGACCCAATCGTCGTTTGCGTCAAGTTCCAGCCAATCAGAGACCATTACGGTAACGCCTTCGGCTTCATCTGTTTAAGAGTTCCATGAACGACACGGTACCTCGCATTAACAATGAAGCTCACCGAGACGCGTCATAGTAACCTCGTCGCGTCTGAAACCGGGGTTGGCCCTCCATGGCTCTGCCAGGGTCTCTGCAGCCACGTCGGTATCACGGTCCAAACCAAGGAGACACATGTATGTCCAGCGATCCTTCCAATTTTTAGTGGTGAGTGGAAGACAGACGGCATCATAACCTTTAGACCGTGCATCTGCTACGGATTTGAGAACTTTGGAATCGACATGGGTGTCCTGAGAAAGGATATCATTGAGGGTTATTAAGGATGAAATTTGGGCAGAAGACATGATATTATGAACAAACAAAGGACGGAACGGAATGTCGGCACTCCGGAGCGGAGATTGAAACCTAAAAATATTTACGCTTTTTGAAATCTTTCCTGATCAAGCTAGACGATCACGATCACCTACTTCTGATCGTGATCGCTGACAGACTTACCCTAACCAGGACCATCGTCAGACTTGCTCATCCTCTCCTCCTCACTGTCCGGCTCTACTTCGGCCAGTTCCTCTTCCGGATCCCGACCTTCCGCCTCGGCCCGTTCCATTATGTCCTCAACGGACGTCATCACCGACCAGGTCAACACAACATCATTTGACGGTTGCTCCACTCGCGCTGACCTATCAACGGACGCAAAAGTTGTGCAAAGGTAGGCTGCAACTTCCGGAAAATCCACCCCTAAATATTCGATTGGCTGCCGAAATAATAATATGACAATTCATTTTCACGTGTCATCGTTGTTGGTACGCACTGAAACACCTTCGTTGTTTCGCCTGTCCACAATAGCACCGTGTTTGACCAAGAAGGTGGCAGTTTCGACATTCTCTACTGTATATAGAGGTGTATCGCCGTCGTCATCTGTTATGTTGACATTTCCACCTGTGGCGGGTTACTAGGCTGTTACGGGTTTTGATAGAATTCGAACTGACCGTTTTGTATGAGGTATTCTAGGACGTGGAGATGGCCATAGGAAGCGGCCGCATGCCTGTGTGTGTGAGGACATGGATTGAATGGAGAAGACCTACTTACATTGGTGTGTATGAGAATTGGTCTGGTACGTTCGGAGACTGGAGTAATTCCTAAGATAAACGTTAGGCCCCGGGGTTGATTAACGTTGATTTGTTCTATTATAATTGAGCCCACCTGGACACGATCCAAGTCCCCGTCACCAGCAGCTATCCAAATATTGCTCATGGAAGTGAGAAGCCTGCCAGAATCTGCCGAGTCGGATCTTATTTGATTGATCGTGTAAAAGTATTTCTTTTATTTTACATCTATTTCTTTTTTATTTTTTGTTTACACAAGCTCTCGCCACACCAGACCCGCCGCTTGTCCGTCCTTCCGCGCAAAGTTTTTTTATTTCTACTCTTGGCTTACCAAGTCTATACTAAGCACTGCCCGGGACTCTCCTATTCCCTTTCTCCCCTTGCAACTCTTCAAGCTTCAACTTTCAAGTTCGACCATGAGTTTCATCATGCCGTCTCAACGAGGCTCAGCCTTTCAACATTCACCTGACTTGTCTACACAGACTCAGTCTAACAGAATTCATATGCCTCCAGCTTCGTTCGATTCATATCCTGCTAACATACCTCACTCTCAGCTTCATAATGGTGGAGCACAACCCTCTTTCGTACCCGATCATCCTCCCACAAACTTGCCGAAAGTCGGTGAGACCCGTTGCTGTGAGCCCTTCCTTCAACGATCGCTTTGCGATCACACCATAACAATCTCCTCATTCTCCCTCATAGACTGGACCCTCCTATCTTCAGACCTCCATTTTATCTACCTTGATCCTGTACTAGCTAGTCATCTCGGCGAACAAGCCGACTCTCTAGTCGGAAAGTCCGTTCTTGACTTTGTTCATCCAGACGAACAATCTTCCGCCAAACATGATCTGGGAAGTGTCCTCGATAGTAGGACTTTGCACGGTAGCATCACCCGGTACGTTTCGTCCCTCACCCCACCATCGGAGATCATTTACTGATCTCCCCATGGCACATAGAGTCCGATATTCACGGTTATCTCGGGTTCGTCGTCAGCTTGGCTACCAGGGGCCTCCTCCGGGTTGGAATGATGCCGATAAAATCGCGGTCGACTCAAATTACATGGCAGTCGATATCGTTATCAATTGGGCCGCTGAAGGCCTCGTGCTTTGCTTCATACATGCTGTCGTCGACCTCACCCCCAATGATAATGACGAGCACAACAAAACAGGTTGGACAAATTGGTGCGGTACGCCCACAATGAGCATGGACCAAATCGAACTCCTGTATCGCCGACTCCTTGTTTGCATACCGCAAACCGGAAACACCAGGGTTTTTCAGATATTGTCTAATCAAGCAGGCAGACCCTTGCTCATGAACTGGCCACCTGACCACCAAGGACAGGGTCCTACCGGAAGGGATTTCGCTAAACTCGTAGAGGATGTGCAAATTGGCACTGGACTACCAAGCGGGAACGATGCAAAGACAAGCTGCACCAGGAGATACAGGGCCACACAAGACTTGTCGGCAGCTATGAGCGAGGTAGAGAGCATATTTATTCCCCACGGTGCGTTCCATTGCTGATACCGCCAGGATCGTGCTAATGGGTCCGTTCACAGGGACTGTGATTTTCGCCTGTCACAAAGTGAACGTGGCTTCTCGCAGTGCTTCTGCCAACACAGCAATGCAACAGATGGGCTACAATCCCAATACCTACGTCCCACAACAGGGCCAACAGCAATATTACGAGCAAGGCAGCCCCTATGTACTTCCCCCTCTTCCATCATCGTCCTCATCATCCACATCATACAATTATATTCCCCAATCTCAACCAATCCCTGCCCAATACTCCCCGCCACACTGGTCCCAAGGTAGCGAACCATCAAATTCCCATGCTCAATATGCCACATGGAACTCCCCTAGCCCGGCTCATTCTATTTCTTCCCTTCCATCAACCGCAAGTAATCTCCGTTCCGCATCTTATCCGCCTCCATCCCAAAGCCAGCAGTGGTCAACACAGTCATCTTCCTCATACATGGAGGAGGATAGTCCCATGACGCAAGGCTCGCCGAGTTACGGGTACGCGGAAAGCGAAACGGCGCCGGCCCCAGCCACCAATGACGTCGTACCACCTCCTAGACGCCGTGTCAGCCCGGGAACTACACGTGATCAATATGGACCTGGCGGAAGGAGCGCCGGGAACCGCCCAATGGGTGTCTTGAAGTGTTCCAGCTGCAAAGCCACTCAAAGTCCAGAATGGAGAAAAGGTCCCAGTGGTAAGAAAGAGTTGTGTAACGCGTAAGTCCCGTGTCCGTGGAGCTACCCACACGTACTGACAACGTCCTTTTGCAGATGTGGCCTTCGTTACGCCCGCTCTCGTGCGAAAAAAGAAGGTCACAACCTGACGCAACGTCGGCGCAAAGATAAGGGTCTTGCGGTTTCGAAACGAGAGTCCGCAACGCCTCCTGTTTCGGCCCCGACGTCGTATTCCTCCCAGCGCCGGAGTGACTACGACGAACCGCCTTTCATGTCGCCCTCCTCAGCTGGCTCCGGCTCCAGTAGTGAGGTATATTCCCATTCTGGTCACCCTACACTTGACAATATGACTCCTTCGCCCTCACCTCCAGCAACAAACATGAGCTTCGTGCACTATTCTCCCCATCCACACCACGCGCAAAACCCGCAGGTCGATAGCCGACAGTCTTATTCTACTACTAGTTCATTTTATTCGGTGCCATCACCACTATCCAATCCACCCGTGATCCAACAGCACGGTAATCAGCCATCAGTTCCTCGACTCGAACAAGTCTCCGCTTATTCAGATCGGCTTTCTCCCACGTCGCCCGTCTCACAGTCTCCGCTGACGACAACCATGCCCCCTGCATCGTTCGAGCGTGAGAGGGACAGGGATCGCGAGCTGCCACCAACTCCCATATCGGCCGAGCCTCGGCACGTCGGGAGGAGGTCGATCCTGACACACCAGTGAGGACTTATAAGGGCATTTGGACTCGCACGTACACGTAATTTTCTTTGGCTTCGACACTGTCTCTCTTGAGGATCGACATGGACGACTTAGATAGACTCATCGGAAATTGTACTTGTATTTGCATTTGTTCCCGAGAAGGTGGCTCGCGCGGTTATGCCTCGATTTCCTTTCTGCCGGTTCGAATATTCTATTCTTCTCTCTATTTTTCTCCAAGCTGGTCTCCCCCCTCCCCATCCCAGTTTCCTATCATTCGATATGTGTGTATTGTAGGATTCTTATTATTTATCACCGTACTATAGTAAACGATCTTGATCAGATCACTATTATCATCGTTGGCAGTTTACGATCATGATCGCTGTGCGTATTCGGAGCGCTCAGGAATTGGGAATTATATCAATGACACAGCCACCGCTGCGTGACTCATTGCCAGTGACTACTATGGATGACTACGCGATAGCACCTAACGGTATCCAGGATTCGACGACCAAGCCCTCTGAACGGTGCCAATATTTATGCCTACCTGATCTTGAAGAGTTTAATAATCAAGAAATCATACAAGGCTGACTGCAAGGGTGGTGTTACCAGATGCGGATCATGAAGTGGACTCTGAGGAAGAACCGATAGAGGATGGGTTCATCGAGGAGGACGGTGACATCCTCCAAGATTATCCCGCTGACACGGAAGTATGCATTTCGTCGGTTGTCTCCGTCTGAGTGGTGCTCATCAGGTTTCACAGGATCTAGAGCTCATACACTCGCGAATTGGCTCGTTAGAAAGCCTACGGCTGGCTCGATTTGCCAACCATCTGAAAAAACTCTGTCTCCGGCAGAATTCCGTCTGGCATCTGGATCCAGAGGTCTTCGGTTTACTCACGGAACTCGAGGAACTCGACTTGTACGACAATAAAGTCAAGACTGTCGGTTCGGCTCTAAATAATTTGTCCAAGCTTTCGTGCGTTTTGAATACAAGCCCTGTTGTCTATCTGAACTGAGTTCCCCGTCCAGTGTTCTCGACCTCTCTTTCAACCTCCTCCGTACCATCCCCGACACGCTAGGACACCTCAGTTCTTTGAAAACGATATACTTCGTTCAGAATCGAATATCGAAGATAACTGGGTTGGAATTTGCTTCTACGTTGACAAGCCTAGAGCTTGGCGGAAACAAGATTCGGGTATGACTCCGACACACGTTAATCGGTGATATATCTTTTCACGTGTTTGGCTAGAAAATCGAAAACTTGGACGCATTGGTTAACTTGGAGGAACTTTGGCTAGGGAAGAACAAGATAACCAAGCTCGAAGTAAGAGCCGTTTACATTCCGATCGGCGGCATCGACGAGTCTTACCGTTCATACGACGCATCAGAACCTCGGAAACTTGAAACAATTGAAGATTTTAGCCTTGCAATCTAATCGGATCACAAAACTAGAAGGGATCGAAGCGGTCGAAAATCTTGAAGAGTTGTATTTGAGTCACAATGGCGTCAGAAAGCTGGAAGGTTTGGAACATAATGTGAGCCAGGGACACATTCGCCATCCAAACAGCCCTGAAGATAGACTCAGCTGAAGCTCAAGACACTAGACCTGGGCAATAACTTCGTTCAGGCTATAGAGAACATTTCGCACCTAAACTCACTTGAAGAATTATGGGTAAGTGATTACCCATGTCATCTTCTCTCTCATCTTTCTCCATCAATCGCAGCTAAACGGGAACGAAATCCCAAATATGCAAGCCCTGGAGCCGCAGCTTGGATCAATTAAGACATTGCAGACCCTCTACCTTGAGGCGAATCCTTGTCAGACGATAAATATGACAAGCTACAGGAGGAAGATTATGTTGGCTTTACCTCGACTGAAACAAATTGATGCGACGTGAGTGTTCTCGGCATTGCTTCACTTGCTGATCAATGAGCGCCGTGGTAGGTTTGCGAAGTTGACGTAGACAGAAAAGGACAGATATTGTATTCACTACAAATGTATTTGTCTGGGCGGGTGACCGGAATGGTCCCATGATGGAGATGGCTTGTATTTCTTGCTTCTAGAATTCTGTGATGCGCGGGACGTTTGCTGCAGGAGCTGCTAATAATGGATGCAACATGTCATGCAAAATAAATTATGAAGGTGTCAGCAATTACGTGCGCAGGGAGTAATGACCATTTGACCTTTTTTTCCAATTTTTGAATCATGTCTGATACCAGATGCCATATTTGGGCCTTTGGAGGGCAGAGCGTTAGTTTCCAGTTTTGGTTGGGTCCGGCCTTGTTCCGGTAAAATCCTTTTTGACTATGAATTTTTAATACAATGCGAGATCTGATCAATGTCAGCCACTTCCATTATACCTGCACGTTTCGTTTCGTTATTTTTTCATCTCTAATGAGAATATTTTCAGTGTATGGGAGTAGCTGAATGTTGTATGTTTTCAGAATTAGGGGACCAAGAGCTGGCACCGTGACCACGGACCGATCGGCATTCTGAGGTGGAGTATTACATGTATTACATGTCGCGGTTAATATCATACTAACATATATATAGTATCTCGTAAAACCCGGGCACACCTCCATCGGTGAGCTTATTCAACCCAGCAATCAATATATCAAAGTTTCATCTTTATGCGGCAACTTCTCAAAGTACCAGTCAGCCTATATAAGATGCAATACCAGCCATACATCCCTCATCGACTTCTAGTCTGATACTGTCATCGTCTCTTCGCCATTCCTACCGTCGTCCACAGACACCCCCACGATCTTTTAAAAAATGCACTCCTTCAGCGCCATTTCCCTCATCACTCTGGGCCTCGCCGCGTTCGCCTCCGCTGCTCCCGTTGCTCTACCAGCAGTTGCAGGGCTTCAGACACGCGACGCCGTCACTAGCGTCACCGCTGTAACTACCATCGTCACCGATGCCTCCTACAAAGTTGCACCTCT
>QLPF01000736.1:0-27037 GCA_003314045.1 Hygrophorus pudorinus
ATGGCGGGTTGCGGCGGGTCACTGGGCTTCAACCCATACCCGTACCCGCGCTTACCCGTACCCGCAACCCGTGCAGGTACCCGCAACCCGTGCAGGTACCCGCAACCCATGCCATTCCCTAGGGAGGTGGTGGGCATTGACGAGCAGACGACCGAGGTGGAGACCGAGACCACTGAGGAGGAGACCGAGATGACGCCAGTCTTGAAGACACCGAAAGGGCTGAAGGAGGTGAAGGGGACGGCACAGACAGATGCAGAGGGGTCGAAGGGACAGGCTGCAAAGAGAGGAAAAGGGAAAAGGCGGATGGAGGAAGAGGTTGAAGAAGAGACAGAGAGGCTGGCGAAGAAGCCCAGGTCCCGAAGGTCCCAAACCGTCAAGCAGGAAGCAGCAAACGACGACATCCCTTCAGGCCCCTGCCCCCGCTGCACATGACAGGGGGGTGGGGTGTGTCGTCGTCGTCCCGGGCAGGCATGCAGGGCGTGCAACAAGAGCAAGGTCAAGTGCCCGCTCTTTGTGCGTCTCCTCAAGACCATGGCAACAACCCGGCGCAGCGTCAGGCCCACCACCCCGGCACTAATGCAGACCGACATCGACGATACCGCTGTCACCACCGTCGACACTCCCCCCTCACCCATTACCGGTCGTTGATCTAAGGCCAAGCCGACAACATCCACAAGCCAACCTGTCACCACAAAGAAACAGACAGCAAAGGCAGGCAAGGTACCAAAGACACCAGCACCCAAACATCAGTCTGGTCGGGTGCCAAAGGTTGCGTCGCCTGGACCCTCCAAGGCAAAGGCCAAGAGTGCAGGCAACCGGGAAGACACATCAGGTGAGTGAAACATTCTTCCCTCCTCATTTTTACTCACATGTGATGACCACAGAATTCCGTGTTGAGATGAGGCCGGTGAACTCGTTCACCGAGTACTCCCACTACCCCGACATCAACCTGTTGATCCCATCTCTCCTGGCCAGGATTCAATACCTGGAGGCGCAACAGTTAGCGACGCAGCGGGCATACGAGAGCCTACATCTCTATGTCCTGGCTGCAGGGAATGGTGAGGGGCAAGAGAGCATTGAGGAGCCGAAGGTGATAGAGGAAGGATTCGGGTTCAGGACGCCACCGAGGGATGGCACGTCAGCAGGCCCAGACAGAGTGGGTGAAGGTGAAGTGGAGACTGCTCCCAGGATCGACGACGAGGGGGTGGTGGGGCCCTCCCAACATCAGGCCACCCCACAGCTTGCAGCCGAGGTGACAGACTTCAGGCGCAGGGACCCCTCCACACCGATGCGAGGCAACACCATGCCGCCATCAGCACTGACTCCGTCAAAATACATGCCTGAGTCAAAGGTAGCGACTTGGCCAGTCGTGCATCGTGCTCCGATGCCCTCTCCAGCTCCCAGCGTCACCAACTCCGATTCCCATCCCACCTCTACCATGGCAGACCGGCATAGCCACGAATGCCGAAGCAGCATCAAGGAAAGAGTGGTCGCCCAGCGACATCAACAACGACCTCCTGATCACTCCTGCTCCAAACGCCGAACCGATCTCGGCTGCAGACGCCAAGCCAATGTCCATGGTAGACACTGAGCCGACCACCGATCAGATCAACATCAACGACGATGTCAACATCGGTGAGATGGAGATCGAGGAGGAAGGAAACGTCAAAGACGATGTTAAGACTACAGGGGATGTGCCAATGGAAGATGGGGAGATCGAAGAGTAGTCGGCTCGGGGCATTCAGCTCACAGACATTTAGCTTAGATTATGATTGTTGCTGTACATATAGTCTCTTATCTTCTGTTTGGTTGCTTTATATACCTTGTATCTTAGAAATGCAATGAATGGGTTCCTGCTCTGTCTTCTACCTGTGATGAAGTGAACAATTAAGAGGAACAGCAGGTCCTGCACTGACCGAAGCATCAAGAGTTGGTGTCATTTTGTGACTTATGTACAGAAACAGATGCCAAAGGCATTGCAGCTACACTAGGGACATGGGAGGTACTGAAAACAAAGACTATGCCCGTTTTAAGCATTTCAGTGCCCATGTTGCTATTTCAGCAGCCTTGGCAATGACTGGGAGCACTGTGTCGGTGTCCATTTTTCGCTTCACCCCATGCCGAGACTTGCCCACACCATGCTCTCGTGTCATGGATCTTGTATTCACCCTCTCATGATCTGGATGTGTTGATGGACCCTGAGAGGCCAAGCCGTGGTCCTCGGCTGTCGGGTCAGTGATTGTCGGTGTCATATACCGACCTGGGGGTACCATGGCATCCAATGATGGCTAGGGCCCATCGTCAATATCCATGTGCTCCTTGGTATATTCGGACCTGAGTAGCTCAATCATCCTCTTGAATATCGGCTTCGCCTTCTCATCCTGCACCATGACCCAGTCATGCAGGACCATCAGCCGGACCGAGTCATCCATGTCCTCGTTGTCCCGAACCTGGTATATCCTGACCAATTCATAGATGATGAGCCCCATCCCCAATGTCCACAGCTCGACAGTCACATGACTCATGGTTGCCTCCTGATCATCAGTCAGATGGGGTGCCGACAAGAACCAGCCGATGACCTTGTGCCAGGTGGTGAGGTCATCAAATGTCTTCGATGGCAGCCAATGATCAGTATATTACCAAGTCAGCCATCTGGGCTTGCTCTTCATGCCGACCACTTTGGTGACGACTGAGGGCTACAAGTGAAAAGGTGTTAGTACTGGTGTCTTTTCGGCACAAAAATTGTAAGACAATTACCTGGCAAGACTGGAGAGCTCTTTGAAGATCCACGAGGACAGGGATGATTGGGAGGCCGGACAAATAAGAGGCATGGGTTGTAGCCTCCATCAGGGCCTTGTGACAGAGGGGGGGAGTGATGATGCCATCCTGCAATTCAGCCTCAGTCATCAAGACAGGCATTTCCTCATTCCATGCAGGTGGGATTGCCCTTCTGACCCCAGCTGGTTGTTGGGGCTGTGTGCTGGTCATGCCGATGGGTGATGTCGGCAGTGCGTTAGCTTTCGGCCTTCGATTCACAACAACAGTCGGCCTCCGCTGGGTGGTTGGCCTTGTCTCGGCATCATCATCAGCATTATCATCGGCCATGGGGATGCCGACAAGGGATTTCAGGAGTCGCTTCAGCTTCGGCCTCAGGTTCACTATGACTGTCAGCATCGGCTGGATTGTCGGCAATCCCTGGGGCCGGCCTCATCTGGTCCCTGCCCATTGGCCACCCACCTTGGCCTGGATGGTTCCTTCACCTTCTTCAGCTGTATGTTTTCCCAATCCAACACATGACAGGTCTGCTTCACCATTGTCTTCATGGTACCAGCCCTGGCACCTGGCCATATGTGCCACTGCTCGTAGGCTTCTCGGTATTCATCCCTGATGGTAAAGTGTTGAGCAAGGTCTTGGTATATCATGCTGATGCCGAGAGTCCACAGCAGCACCGATGCATACCCGAATGATCCTCTGCTGCTTTTCATCAGATGTGGGCCGAGGAGAAACCAGTCCAGGGTGTTGATGAATGTGACCAAGTCACCACTGTCAAATGAGTTTGGCACTGATGACCACCCATAGGTCCATGATAGCCACTCTGGCTGTTCCACCATGGGGCGACCAACAGGTGTCTCCTTAGGCTGAGCCCAGTAGATCAAGTCAGAATCTGCGCAAGGTGGTTGGATTGTTGGACAGACCTCAAATTTCTCCAATCGGCATATCAATTCATTCACCAAGATGTCTGACACAATGTCTGAAGGAATGCACATTTGTTGGAGGCCTGTGCCGGCACTACCCCTCGGGGCAGGATTAGGGTGCCATCATCAAAGGTTTCCAGTAATGAGATCATTGTCAGCAGCATGTTAGATAGCCTATGAATAAATCTGGCATACTGTACAATTTGGCCCTGTTCCCCAGGTGTTTGTTGGCCGAAGGTGGGCCACCAAGGATAGAAAAATCATATTCATTGGCATCATCGGACTCATTGGGGGCACCAGATGAACCCTCATGATGTTCGATTGCCAACGACATGTCGACAGCACTAACCGCCTTCTCTTTTCCCTTTGCTGCTGTTGGTGTTGGTGTTGGTGTTGTTGTTGGTGTTGGTGTGCGTGTTGGTGCAGGCATTGGATGCCGGTTTTTCTTCAGCTTGGATTTAAGTGGCAGCGTTTCTGCTTCACTCACTTCTTGATCAGTGTCGTCCTCTGATACTGCTCTCTGCTTTCCCTTCTTCTTCTGCAGGCCTGCAGGTCCAGTCTTTTCCTTTAAACTCACTGTCTTTCTGCTTCCCTTCTCACAGTCCTTCGCCAGGAAACCGGAAAAACTGAAAGGCACCAGCTTTGCATTTTTCCTATCCTGCCAATGATCAATGATTGTTCAGACATCTTTTGCAACAAGATTTGATGGCTCTGAAAGTTTCATCCTTGGGGGCAGGAACTCCTCTTTGATGAACTCTCGGATGTCCTCATTTATAGCCACCCAAGGCACTGAGGCTTTCTTATTCCCAGAACCAACCCCTGTATATGCACAATGATCAAATCTTCCACCTTGCATATCATGTTGATACTCACAATAGTGTGTGGTCAGATAGACCCTGATGAAGTCCTTCTGCCATTGCAAAGTCGGCATGTAGAATTCCTTCATATACTTCCGGCCATACTTCTCAGCCGACCTGATAGGTTGAGGTAAGTTATTCGTATCTTGGACATCGGCTTCTGGGCACTTACACAGCTTGAATCTCCTTTGGTGGCATTGTCTCATTCCATTCCCTCGCAGTCTCCTCATATTTCTCTAATTATTCCATCGACAGGGAATCACAGAGGGTCTTGAGGCCTGCTTGATACTTTGCAAAATATGCCAATGTTCCTGGCACCGATCCTGACAGCTGCCAGACAGCCTCCTCCAGTTCCTCCTTCTGTTCAAATGCAACAACATGTCGGTATGTAAATCTATGTGTTTTCACCAGCTTCTTTTCCTTCCTCTGCCGTCCATTATTATACATCCACGTTTTTACCCTCTGGTAACATCATCAGTGACTGAGTGCACCGAGTCACTCAGATACTCACCTTCCTCATATCTTTCCTTTCCAGCTGTGTCAAGTTTGCCTTCTCCACCAATACTGTATGTGCAGCCTTTTTTACTACTTCCCTCTTATCCCCCTTGGAAGCCTTCCTGAATTCTGAGAGGAACCCTTTGATGAGCACTACTTGGTGTTGTGTGAAAATTGTGGAAGGCATGGCGGGATGGGCTTTTGTTGAAGGTGAGTATGAAATTTGCTAAAAATTGGTGTGGTAGCGGTTACAAGTCGTTTCCAAATGTCTGTACAAAACTGTACAGTTGTCTACACCGAGGGATTTCCATAAGGGGGCATCCTCTTGTATTGTGGCCGAATTCTTTCCTTAATCGAAATGCCGAACACCGGCAGCCCATCCGGCCTTGCCAATTTAGGCTATCAAAAGTACACTTTTCAGCTCTATGAGGAAGTCAATACATTCCATGGCACTGCACATAGCAACGAGTCATGCCAAAGCATCCAAGTAACTTGACTCCGAATTAAGTCTGCTACATCTACCATCATGGTGAAACACCACAAGAGAAAGGCCATCAACACCGTGCAAAGGGTAACATGGGTAGATAAAATTACTACTAGAGGTGTATCAACTAGACAGGTTTCCTTACATTCTCCTAAACTTGCTTGTATATCTTCTTCAAATACTCCTTCCACTTCCACTGACAGTAGGAGCATGCATGCAATGGGGGAACCCATTCCAATGGAACCCTTGAAATTGCCCAAGTCTTCAGTGAGTCTACTCATTTTCTGTGCTCTTAAAACTCAAGGTAACTCATGAAACAATTTCATTTAAAATCAGAATGACATCCTGATGGAATGGTTGCCAAAGAGGTCAACTTATCTTCATGAGTTGATCTCACTTTCCGCACCACCAGAGACAGATCCCTGTCAGAGTTGTCACATGGGTGATGCTCTCTGGAGGTGTCTGGATTGTATGGGTCGCCCTGTAGAATGCAGAGACTGCTGCCGAGTCTCTCACACCAAACACCCTTTTCATCGCATCGAGCAATGGACAGGTGATGACGCCAATGGTGGTTGTGGATGAGTTTGTGAGCGGCGAGCCTCTGTTATTTGGACATGTTAGTCTGGGCTCAAAAGATGCAGTGCCAGAACATACCTCTGTGAATGTGATCATACAGAATGCCCACCTAATCACATCCCTGCACACACCCTCTACACCCACTTTACCAAGCCCCCACATCGTCTACCATGGCATTCACTGGATCCCAACACATTGACGCCTTGCATAGCGTATTTAATGATTTCAGTGATAGTGAGTGTTTCTTGTATTGCCTGTCATTGTATACTAATTAGCTAAGATTGGCGCAGCAAGAGAGATGAGTGGGAGGAGTGCAGAAAGCGGGATGCATGTAGGGAGCGAGAGGAACATAGAGAGGCGGAACACAGGGAGCGGGCGGAAAACAGGGAGCGGGCGGAAAACAGGGAGCGGGCGGAAAACAGGGAGCGGGCGGAAAACAGGGAGCGGTGGGAGTGGCACAGACTTGAATGCACCTTTTTTTTGGTAATTTTGTTTATATTGTTCGAGCAGTAGTTAGTATTACAGCTGAGGCTACATTAACTAACACCACCAGACGCACCCCTCAGATCTTGGCTGGCCTTTCCAATGAAACCACCCTCGAAGATTGGATGGAGGGGGATGGCACTTGACTCTGCTCCACATGGCACCCTGGGCGACCCCAGCGCGGCTGTGGAAGAAACAGCTATGCAACTATGTGCGGGAGTTTTATCAGACGGCAAATGCAGGTACTTGCAGCAAAACACAGCCAGGCTTAGATGTTACCTTCAGGTGCAGGATATCACGGCAAATGTTATTGCAAAAATACCTACTACACTACAGTACACGAGCCCACAACAACAGGGTGGATGGGATTAATCAGAAGCAATGACCCACGAGCACGGCACCATTCACCACACACCCCACTGCGGGCAAAAAAAACGCCGGGATGGATCAGTCCTCCCAGCACTACCTGTGTCATCGTACGGTTTACAGGGGACCCGCCAGATCTGCACACTAGCTGCAGGACATGCGAGAGGCGATTAACAAGGCATTGACTGTAATCATTTTCTAATACTATATGTTGTCAATCAATGTCTATGATTTCTCAATATGGCACACTTGTTTGTGAATCGTAAGGTCAGGTAACAATGGTGTGATCTATCTATGATGCAGACCTGTCTAAGCCAATATCACTGTGGCGGGCAATCACCATAATCATCATCCTGATCTTGCTGGCAGTTTTTGTCAGGCCAGCATAGTATTGTAAGACTACATAGTAATGCTGTGATCTCTTCAATAATGCAGACCTGTCTAAGCAAATATCACTATGGCAGGCAATGTCTGTAACCATCATTCTGATTTTGCTGGCACTTTTCATCAAGCCAACTCATGTATATATGACCTTACAAAATAATGCAGTTATTATAATACAAGGAAAATGCCTTGTAAGACTATCCTCACTTCCCTGATGTTGCAGACCTGCCCAATAGAATGTCCATCCTACAGGCAATGGCCATTAACCATCATCCTGCTGTACCTGGTGGGTATGGCCAGGCCCGCAAGGTCAGATACCAATGGTGTGATCCCCCAAAAGTTGTAGACTTGCCCAAGGGAATGTCTATCTTGCAAGCAAGGCCCATAACCATCATCTTGCTGTACCTGGTAGGTATAGCCAGGCCAGCCTAGCTTTGTAAGGTCAGACATTGATGGCATGATCTTTCCAAAGTTGTAGACTTGTCCAAGGGAATATCTATGTTGCAAGCAAGGCCCATAACCATCATCTTGCTGTACCTGGTGGGTATAGCCAGGCCAGCCTAGCTTTGTAAGGTTAGACATTGATGGCATGATCTTTCCAAAGTTGTAGGCTTGTCCAAGGGAATATCTATGTTGCAAGCAAGGCCCATAACCATCGTCCTGCTATACCTGGTGGCTATGGCCAGGCCATCCTATATATATAAAGCTTTGCAAGGCGATATGTAAGAATTGCAGATATCGGTGACATTTTATATCTTATAATGTTATATAAGGCCTTGTCAGGTTGACCTCACTTCCCTGATGGATAACAACTACAGTAGCGATGACCACGACTCGGGTCATGGTGCTGACTCTCATGCACACTCAGCACTGTCAGTTGAGCGTATAAATCATCCAGTCATTAAGGGTGAGTTACATCATGATTCATACTATTGATCTGAAGATCAACAACTAACTGCACATTGCCACTAGGTGCCATATGTGATTTACATGGAAATGCCCTGGCAGCAAACACCTCTGCTCCAGCTCCAGCTCCTGTTCCAGTTCCCGCTGCCCCCACTCCTGCTGCCACTCCCACTCCTGCCCCCACCCCACCCCATCATCCTGACTCCACTGACTGGATGCCGTATGAAAGCCGGATTCAATTTGAAACAGCAGAATTTCTCTTCAACTGCAACCAAATGTCTGGAGGCGATATTGACACCTTACTCAATCTTTGGGCTGCCTCATTGGCTGAACACAGTGTCAACCCGCCATTCTTATCACACAAACATTTGTACAAGACTATTGATGCAACACCACTTGGGAATGTACCTTGAGAGAACTTTAGTGTGCAGTATAATGGTGAACGGCCTGATACTAACATACCAGGATGGATGACAGCTGATTTTGATGTGTGGTTTCAAGATCCTCGCACCCTTGTTCATAACCTTCTTTCCAATCCTGACTTTGACAAAGAATTTGACTACTCACCCCTTCAAGAGTATGATCTGAATGGTAGTGTTGGTCCAGCTGGCTTAGCTGCAAGCTGGCTGACACAGCTGCAGCTTGAGCTGGCTAATTTCACAAATTTTCATCAGCCACAGCTGACAGCTGGTACCAGCCAGCTTCAGTTGACTCAGGCTGACAGTCAACTAAGTTGGCTGAAATTCAGCTAAGCCAGCAATAAGCTGATTCAAAGCATATTAATGTAGGTTGGAAAGGTACATAATCAAACAGCATCTTTATCTTCCACATCTCCTAG
Organism: Hygrophorus pudorinus; assembly: GCA_003314045.1. NCBI lineage: Eukaryota > Fungi > Basidiomycota > Agaricomycetes > Agaricales > Hygrophoraceae > Hygrophorus > Hygrophorus pudorinus. The sequence goes on from QLPF01000736.1 coordinate 9,085, forward strand.
TACTTCCATTAACCTATCAAACAACTCATTGGAATCTTCAACAAGATACTCTGCCAACATATCACCATCTGAACAGTTGTGTTCAACTCCCTTTATAACTGTATGTATTCAATGTAAATAGTGTTTAGTACAATAATAAATAAGTTACTTAGCTTGGTTGACCCACAGTTACTGCTGTCTCAAGTAGGTGGTGGTGTCTTGAGGTGGGTGGGTAAGTTCAAACTCGGTGGCTAAGGCTGAGTGTCAGGGCGACACCAAATACAATAAAGTACCGGTTATCCTGTAAAGATACAAGACCAGAAGATGAAGCGAAAGGTTAGAGGAGAAGGATAAGAGGGAGGAGGGAGGAGAGAGGTCGCCAGAAAGCCATCTTAGAAGGAAGCCCCATAGACATGGTGGTAATCCTGAGATAACAGACTGGAGAGTCTGTTACTCGTTTATTGCAATATATACACTAATGGTACAGTGGCTGTGTACTACTACATTTGGACATGAATCGGACGTGCTGTGCTTGCAGGCAATGGTCAGGTGATAATGTGCACAGCACGAGAAAGAAAGGATATGTGAAGAAAGAGATATACTATAAAAGGGTGATCATCGGGCATGAGGTCGGTGCATGTTTGTGGACCGGGATAGCGGGATAGCCTTGCGATCGAAAGGCTATGGGCAAGGCTATGGACCGAAATAATGATTGGCAGCTGTCAGGTTTATCTGGTGATCGATCGATAGAAGTGTGATCGATCATTTGTGGGTCCAGAATCCAGAAGCGAGTTGGGAATGGTGTGCCTTGTCATCATTAGTCCAAATGGGGATTAGAACAAAACCCGATCGGTTGTGGATGGAAATAGATTGGTGGAGTTCCCATGTGGCAGGCCGAGTCCGGAGCGGAATGCAGTTGTTGTGCCTTGTGATCAAAGAAGATATAATAAAAGAATTGGTGGGAATGTCCATGTGGCAATTGTTTATAGGCCATGTGAATGTCCGAAATAGGACGAAAGAATGTTCAAAAAAGGAAACTAGATAGGGGTAAAAGTCACGTCATGACACTGAGTGTGCACAAAAATTACACACCCATGGCTTCAACAAACAGTTAGCAGCCACAAAATTTGGCTACTAATGAGTATTATAACTACAATACTATCTACCTGTATGTACCAGCTTAGCTGCCAGCTGCCAGCTGCCCAAATGAGGGCAGCCATAGCTGCAGCTGGTGACCAGCTCAGCTTATTTTTGGCTCGGCCGGCAGCCTCAGCTGGACCAACACTAAACTCATTATGTTCCGCTCAACCGTTCCAATCATCCTGCAGTTCTTGACTCACCTACTGCTACCCAGGTTTATGACGGTTTAAAGCTACCTCTCTGTACTCACACTGAGTTCATTAATCAAGCACACGAAGTCCAACATTCATTGACCAATAATGACAAAGAGAATCTCGTGAAGGAATGAATACAGGATTAAGGACTTACCCATCCTGGCTTCCATATCATCATTGTCATTCCTGGCATCCTTTCTGTTTGATTTCATGCACTTAATCTGGGAAAATATAGTGAAGAATTTGGTTCTCCTTTGGACCGGTGAATTCAAAGGTCTCAACAAAGGCACGCGTTCATATCAACTCATGCCCAAAGTTTGGGAAGCCATTGGAAAGGCAGGTGCCATTTCTGGTGGCTTGATATCTGGTATGTTTGGCGCTCGACCCCTGATGTTGCCGCTGCAAAATCATCCACAACTGCAGACACATGGTCGTTTTGGACACTCTATCTTGGCCCCGCCCTCCTCTGCCGGCAATTCTCGGATGAGAAATATTACCACCACTTCATTGCTTTAGTCAAATTACTCAATCTGTGCCTACAATTTGAAATATTGAGGGCAGAGATACAGTTACTTCACAAAGGAATGGTCAAATAGGTGACTGAGTATGAGATGTGAGTTGTCATTGCCAATTTAGACATCTGATATTGATATATAGTTTCCCAGGCTCTATTATCAGCATAATCCTAATCGCCTTAGTACTTGTCCCATCACCATACATGCACTACTCCACATAGCTGACAGCATCACACTCATTGGGCCAGTTTGGGCAGCATGGGCTTTTCCTATGGAACGATTCTGTAGACATTTACAACTAGCAATCAAGAGCCGCCTGTGATATCAAGTCTGATTTTCAGATGATAGTTGTTTGTCTTGCATTTCCTTGTGCTTGAATACTGACTCACAGGCTTCTCATTAGATTCAACATGTGTCCTTTTGCCCCCCCACAGACGTGTACCTTTGGATAATGTGGTACTAAACAGGATTGCAGCCTCTCTTGCAACTCATTTTGACATCTCCAAGACTGTCACAAAACAGCACCTGAATGCAGCCACAATCGAAGAATGGGGTTGTGTTTGCCAAACCGATGGTAGTAACACCATGAAAATGAGTGCAGTCATGAAACCTAGTGAGGACCACCGTGATGCAACTTATATTCGTGTGAGTGCCCTCTTATAATTATTTGATTCAAGTTCAACCATTCGTTCAGTATGAGCAACTTGTTGATATTCATGCTCACAAGAAACAAGTCAAGCCACAATTTCAGCTCCATACTTTCTTTGGCCAGCTGCAACATAAGGATGTGGTGTATGGGGCCTGGGGTTTGAGCAGGGGAGTCTGTTGGGGAAGGGGGTGCAGACAATGCAGAAGAGGTCATTGCAGTACATGTCACGTGAGGGAGTGAGTACGCTGGAGAGAAGCAGATACCTGTGACCGTACAGAACCTTGGACCGCGACCAACTCTTCTTCTATTGAACGAAGGGGCTCCGCAGGACAAAATGATGGAAGTTCAAGCAGGATACTCGACCCATATCAGTTCAACCTAACAAAACGCGAATGAGTACCTGCTGGGACAGAACAGGCCATCAACAGACCTCCAAGTCAAAGACAATCGCTGGAAAACAACATATCAGTGGAAAGTCAAGGTCATCAAGAACAAACGCTCGCCATGATCGTAGAAAAACAGAGTCTTGGTTTCAATGAATCCATGTCAGTACACTCGGGACTCACAGCGAAAGTCGAAAAACTGACGCTGAGAGTATCGCATTATCCGCACAGCGCTGACGATGCTTGCAGTGTCCATTGGAGTTCACCTTGTCTCACATTACTAGTAGCATTCGCTCACATGCCGACGGAATTGTCTTACGATAAGCTTGCTCGCCCCAGAGCAATGATAAACTCTGTACATTTTTAAAAAGAACTGGTACAACAGCACTTACACTACAAATCTCTAGGCGGTCGGTGGGCCCGCGTGGCCATCCGTGGTGTGCTGCGCAGTTGAGATGTCCTGGGATTGCCACAATCGAATCAGATCAGATACACCCTTGCACAATGATAATGATGAAACAGAGCCTCACCCCCGCCGTTGAACTTGAGCACGGACCAGACCTCCTACGCCGAAGGAGCGCATCGCCCTCCGTGGTGCTGCTTCGCGTGGTGGAGGCATGTTCTCCTTGAAGTTCAACGCGGCGCAATCGTACGGGAGGTGTTGGACATGCTGCTGTGTGCTTGTCAAGTCTGTGAGTGGGCGAGTGAATAAAACACTGACCTGATCGTAGAAATACAGAGTTTGAACACAAAAGTCCCACTGAGTGGATATTGTCCATGCAACTTGACAGTTTCGGATTATGCGGATGTTGGAGAGGTCCAACAAGTAAAGGGATCACGTGAACGCACGTATAGACAGGACAGTATCTATACTTTTTTTCATTACATTCAACATTAATTATTATAACTTCAGCATCTCCCATCAACAAGCCACCTCACCGCCCCCCACCCGCGATACGCCCACCGCCATGCCCGTCATCGTCGTCTCCGGCAGGTCCACAAGCTCCATCGCCCACATCGACGCCTGCCCGCCAAACGGCCTGTAGTACACATCACAGAGGTGCAGAATGAGGCGGCACCCTACGATCGCGGTGAGGCTCAGGGAGAGGAATATGGGGATGATGGACCAGGAGGCCTTTATAGGGGTGCGTCAGTGCGTTAGCTGCGAGGGGCGGGGGACTCACGTGGCCGGTAACCCATACGAGGAGGTTGATGGTGTATGCGACGACACCGCTGGACGGGTGGGATTAGTGCTGTCTGTGTGTGGGGGGGGAGGGCATACATAGTGTAGTAGATGATGTTGTCCCAGACGAGGACGCTCATGAGGGACACCCTGTTCAGCGGGCGCGGGCGCGGGCTCCTGAGCTCGGAGATGTGCTTCCAGAAGACGCGGATAGCGAGTGCGAAAAGAAGGAACTCAAACGCGAATACGGGGGCGAAGTACGCGGCGTAGTAGTGGACGGTGGTACTGGCCGTGCAGAGCCTCGCGCTGGACGGCGGGGGGAGGTTCAGCGCTTGGAAGCTGAGTTTTGTGGAGGCGGCGATGGTGATGGCGAAGGCGGTGGTCATCTCGACTACGAAGCCGACGAGGAGGGTGACGAGCACCCAGCGTGCGCGTTCGTACATGGCATACAGCCTGCATTGCAAGATTACTGGGGGGGGGGTCAGCGGGTACGATGAACAAGTGGGATGGCTGCGTACCTTGTGTTGTCATGATGACGCCGATCCAGGAGTATACGCTGAGGAGGGAGAAGGATTTACAGCTGTGAACGAGCGTTTTAGTAGGGGACGCGGAGGGAAAGATGTCACTTGTACAACTGCGTGGGTCAACAGGTCAGCCAGCGAGGGAAGAGGTAGGGTATGGGTGCATACTTGGATTGATGGACGGGGGATTATCAACACTGCAAATGTTGGATGATCAAAGGCCAGTGCACTGAGCGGAAAAGCTCACGGAACAGACCGACACTAGAGAGTATGAGACGTGAGGGGCTGTCAACTAACCAAGAGGCACTCGGAGGACGCACACGAGTGGTATGTAAGCGAGATATCGATTCTGTGGCGTACTGAGACATCGAACGGTGAGTAAATGAGCGGACGACGCACGATGAGGTAGAGGACTTTGGACCACGACCAAGACTTCTTCTGTTGGACGAGATGAGCAGCGACCGGGGGAGGGGAGTGAGCACGCAACCCATATGAGTTCGACCTCCAAGTGCAACACGATCGCTGGAGAGTGTGAGTGCCAGTGGGTGAAGGGGGTGATGGCTCAGTGCTCACCATGGTCATAAAAGTACCACGTCGCCGCAGCAACTACAGAACATTCAGCGTTCAGCGTTCGTCGTTCGAGTGGAACTGCGCACTTTGGCAGTTTCGAATAATGCGGATATTCGTGATAAACTCGGTCGTGCTCTTGTCCATCCGAGGGCAGGTGTGCGAACCATTACATAACACTGATCTCAGTGTCTCACACCCCCTATACCTGCCATACGACCGCATCTCATCTCATCATGGTAACAGACAGACGGGTGGACGGCGGTGACATGGCAACGTCGTTGTTGAGGTGTTGAGGTTGTCGGTGTGACTGCGGCGTGTCGAAAACGCTCGCATTGTTGTAGGTAAGTAAGATAGACTGAAAAGAATGAATAATTTGACTCAATAAACATGGTTGCGGGTGCCTCGAGAGTGTATTGAGCTTCTGAACTGGCAGCGATGCTTGTCGTCCTGGCCTTCCAACCCTCCTGCCAAATGTACAAGTTTTCCCAACCACAAATGCCTATTAAACTTTGAATAAATACACACACCGCCCCCAACAAACACAACGGTGCGCACAGGGGAGAAGGCCACCTTGACGTGTGCCTGCCGCTCAAGATCCGCAGTCCACCCTCCCACTCCGCCTCCCACTCCACCTCATCCCGCCCACCCCTGCCGTCGCCCTCGCCGCTCGAGGGAGCACCGGCGCCACACCCCCACATCACAGGATCCATGGCACACCCCATCTCCCCGAGCCTTGCCCCTAAATGTACAACTCTGGGTATAATGCTGGTGCAATAAACAGGACACTGTGTAGAAGACACATGACGAGGAACGGATGCGGGCTGTCCGCGAAATCTTACTGTAGCAGAGTAGGTAACTTCTCCTTTGACTTGGACTATGACAACGCTGCTAGCGACACGAGCAAGTGTAAACGTACATACAGCCAAACACTTGTCCGACTTTCACTTGTTCTTAAGTCCCGCTGGCGGAATATGGTCAAATGTGACCGTTGTCCACCTACTGCTCAACTTTCAATACGATTTTAATGGTCATTTACGACCATCCTGTCTCTACTTTTAATGTCTTGATATGGTCTGATTTCACCATTCTAGTCTGTGGTCAGTATCAGCTATACGCGCAGGGTGTCGATATGGTCTGATTTCACCATTCTAGCTCATGGTCAGTATCTACTATATTCTGTGGGTGTTGTCGATATGGTCTGATTTCACCATTCTAGCCTGTGGTCAGTATCTACTATATGTGCAGGGTGTCGATATGGTCTGATTTCACCATTCTAGCTCATGGTCAGTATCTACTGTATGCACAGGGTGTCGATATGGTCTGATTTCACCATTCTAGCTCATGGTCAGTATCTACTATATTCTGTGGGTGTTGTCAATATGGTCTGATTTCACCATTTTAGCCTGTGGTCAGTATCTGACAGCCAGAGATGTGGGTATATCTCTGGCAGGGAAAGCTGAGGCTGGAGGTGCACAAAGTGTGTGTATATTAGAGGTATACTAGATAGACTAAAGGAGTGTCTTACCTGGAGGTGCACGAGCATTCGGGTGTGTAGGCAATTTGCCTGTGCAGGCTTCAGACATGTGAGTTTTGCTGGTAATTTTGTTGCTGAAACATGGTGATGGGGCCCGCGTTCGGTCAGATGGTTTGCGTTCGGGTGTGCCGATCCATTTTGACCACTTGGGTGGTGTGTCAACAACGGCGGGCGTTTGGTTGGGCCACAACCGTGTTTTGGGTTTGGCATCCGAAATAGATGGTGTGGGGCTGGTTGACGCAAGTGATAGCATCTTGGATGCATATACGGGTGCATTGTCTGTAGATATGTCCGTTAATTCACTTGTAGTGGTTGTGTACTCACATTTGACGGCGTGGAACACGTCTGACACGTCGTTCTCAACAAAGCGAGGATCACATGACACAATCAACGAACATGTTGACATGTTTTCAAGCCGATATCCAAACTTCTCATCTGCCCACCAACCCAACATCTGGCACTTCACAGACACGGCCTCGAGGACTCCACGGCTGTTTTGTTGGATTACATCGACATAGGTGGCGGACCCGAATGAGTGTAGGTGGGTGGTACAAGGCGGGTGGCCGGCCCAGGCGTGCACAGGTGCCTTGTCCTCGTTGGCAGCGGTTGGGGAGAGGTTTTGGGTGTGGACAGTGTACATGAACGCGTCACCCTAATAAGGTGCATCCATTTCCACTGTGTGTAGTAGATTTTTGACTTTTTGTAGGTGGGTGTTGCTGGCGCGCGTGGCGGCGCTGTTTTGCTCGGACTCCGGAGGTACGTCGTGCAGGATGTCATTCCTGATGCAGAAGTCATTGACGACTTCGCATAGGTACGTGGTTCCGGTGTCAGTACATATTTCTTTTAGTTTTTTGCCTGATTCTCGTTCTAATTTTGAGACTATCGTTTTCAGGGCTTCGGCTGCATTGTTTTCGGTCCCCAGGAGCTCACCAATACTCAATCCACTTCCCATCTCGACTGCAACAAGTGCACGAGTCTTGCCGGACCAGGTAGGAACGGGCATGGGGCCTGAGAGGTGGACTACAAGGAGGTCCATCCTCTCGTAGTGTCCCTGGTCAGTGTCTGGGAGCAGGAGGTGGTACGGCGTCGTGGACACGTACATTTCAGGTGTGTGGTTGCGAAATTGGGATGAGGAGGTAAGTTTCTCAGTTGTAGGTTGTTTTGCAGGCTTACTGGTTCCGTCCAGGTGCAGGTGTCCTGGATATCTACACCAGCTCCCACTGGACACGGCATCACGGCACATGTCATGTCTGGAATGGAGGAGGTTGTAGTTGATATGGTAGAGGCCTCCCGAAAGTGTGGACCGGAAGAGCTCGTCGCCTCGGAGGGTGACTGAGTCCGGCCTCGGAATGTTGGTAGGTGGTGCCCTTGCGTTGTAGGGTGCCCAAACTGATTATGTTTGTTGTTAGGTGTGGAACATGTAGGACGCCGTGTAGTACAACTACACACACCATTCACTAATGAACTTCTGATTTTTATGCTTCCTCATCCGGCGACAGGGAGAGGGTATCCATTCCCAACTGAAATGGTCTCAGCTGCAGTGGATGGTTTGTAATTGGTGAAGAGATGGCAGTAGCGGAACATATGGGAGGATGCAGCACTATCTAGTAGGATGTCGTCCAGCTCAGGCTCGCAATCGGTGGTCATGAAGACTTGGCCGACTTCGCATGTGCCGAGATCGTGGAGGTGATTAACAGTGTAGTTGGTGGATTGGGGCACAGTTTTGGTTTGTGCCTCATCTTGTGGTTTGTTGCAATTCTTGTGATGGTGAGGACAGGTGTCATGAGTGTGACCTGTATGGCCATTTTCATGGCAGTTGTAGAATACCTTATCGTGCTCGTCCTTCTTCTGGACATACAAGGCAGTGTTGCCTCTGGATGCCTCGTGTGCATGGTGGTTCGACTCTGATTGGAGTTTGGTGGAGACAGTGTCGACCGTGAGCTTTGTGGGCTTGACGTCGAACAGTTGGATCTTGATGATGTCCCAAGATTGGGTTTTTGGCAAGGAGAGTATCATGGCTCGTGTGAGGTGCAAGTCCTCAAGTGTTTCGCCGGCATCTTCGATTTGCTGCTTGGTGTCGAGCATAGTGGCGATGTGGTCTGCCATTGGAGTGCCTTCTGCATATTTGCGGGTGTAGAGGTCTTCGAATGTGTAGTGCGCATTGATGTGCACATGGTTAGTTATGTGGATTTTTTTTAAGATGTCCCAGAGGTCCTTGGTGGACTAGGCATTCTTGATAGGGGGGAGCTGTGAGTCTTCGCAGGCGCTCTTGATGACGCCCTGTGCGGCCTCGTCCCTCAGCAACCAATCAAGATACTCTTTATTTTTGGCCTTGTAGTCAGCTAGTGATGTGGTTGGGGATTGTGTCGAAGAAGGTTCCACTGGGCACGTTTCTGTGCCCTTGACTATCAGCCAGAGGTATTTGGACTGTAGCACAGCTTGCATGTGCTCAGACTGTCATGACGTGACTTTTACCCCTATCTAGTTTCCTTTTTCAAACATTCTTTCATCTTATTTCGGACATTTACACAACCTTTAAACAATTGCCACATGGACATTCCCACCAATTCTTTTATTATATCTTCTTTGATCACAAGGCACAACAACTGCATTCCGCTCCGGACTTGGCCTGCCACATGGGAACTCCACCAATCTATTTCCATCAGCAACCGATTGGGTTTTGTTCTAATCCCCATTCGGACTAATGATGACAAGGCACACCATTCCCAACTCGCTTCTGGATTCTGGACCCACAAATAATCGATCACACTTCTATCGATCGATCACCAGATAAACCTGACAGCCGCCAATCATTATTTCGGTCCATAGCCTTGCCAATAGCCTTGCCCATAACCTTTCGATCGCAAGGCTATCCTGCTATCCCGGTCCACAAACATGCACCAACCTTATGCCCGATGATCACCTTTATTTAGTATATTCCTTTCTTCACATTTCCTTTCTATCTTGTGCTATGCACATTATCACCTGACGATTGCCTGCAAGCCTAGCGTGTCCAATTTATGTCCCAATGTAGTAATACACAGCCACCTGTACCATTTAGTATATATATTGAAATAAACGAGTAACAGACTTTCCAGTCTGTTATCTCAGGATTACCACCAATAATCTTCGTGGCATCTAAGTCATAGCATTCTGGCGACCTCCCCTCTCTCCCTCTTTACCTCTAACCATTTCGCATCACTCTCTAGTCTTGTATCTTCATAGGAAGGCCAGTACTTAATTGTATTTGGTGTCGCCCTGACACAGACCAGGTAGAATAATTTGATCCTTTTAGCTTTGTGAATTTGAAGGCTTCTGTAGAAGTGTTCATCTTGAGTGATTCGCTCTCGGGGCTCATAACCTGACAGCCGGAGATGTGGGTATATCTCTGGCAGGGAAAGCTGAGGCTGGAGGTGCACAAAGTGTGTGTATATTAGAGGTATACTAGATAGACTAAAGGAGTGTCTTACCTGGAGGTGCACGAAGTGTGTGACCTCCAGGTGTAGTAAGTGTCACAATATAAAGGAAAGTAGATAGGGGAAGTTGTATACTATATTATCAGTATCTACTGTATGCACAGGGTGTCGATATAGTCTGATTTCACCATTCTAGCTCATGGTCAGTATCTCTTATATGTGCGGGGTGTTGATATGGTCTGATTTCAACATTCTAGCCTGTGGTCAGTATCTACTATATGTGCATGTTAGGCTTGCAGATGCCTCGGCCCACCTCAGGCCAGAGCAGTGCACGGGTCCACACCAGGGCTTATGTGCATGTTAGGCTTGCAGGATGCCTTAGGCCAGAGCAGCGCACAGGTCCACACCCGGACCCATGTGCATGTTAGGCTTGTGGATGCCTTAGCCAGTAAACAAAGTAAACTTGACGTCAGAAGACGACTGCAAATGAAATGAGAAACCTAAAAACGAAACTGAAAAACAGTATAATCCCAATTTTCGTGGGCAACAGTACTGATGTATTTCGTCTACAGGTACCATAACTATGCAACGTCCATCAAAACCTTGATGGGAAGCCCTTGTGATCTAAGTATGGCATTGACTTTATCTAGGGTCTTGGAGATCTGACATAGCCAGATTAGTTGTTTGTATTCTGGGGACCCCCAGTGTGGGTCATAGAGATTGTCGAGGGTCAGGCCAGACACCTTGTGATATGCTTCGACAACAAAACCTTGAGTGCAAGGGTGTAAGTCTTTGTCCTTCATGGATTCCATAAGATTCACGAGCTTTGGGTGTGAAGAAGATAAGGTCCATGTTTTCCAGAAGAAAAAGTCCATGAGTGCTATATCCACATTACATCCACAGTGGAGGTGACCAGGTTGGGGTGTGTGCTTCACTGTGGCAGTATTGAGCTGTTTAAGATAAGTCACGCCCTTCATAAGGTATCTTCCATCATAACTGTCATGTTGAATGAAAGAGCAGTGTCGCTGGTGGAAAATGCAGATCATACTGCCACAATTCATTTTGAATATATGCAATGCAAGTTTGTGTGAAGTTGTGGCTGCCTGAGGTAAAAATTCCTGACTCTCACCGATGTGATGTCGAATCCGAAAAAGGATCACTTTGCCTGTCTGAAGGAACAATGATATCGATAAATCGCCTTGCTCTGATAAGAAAATTAGATCAGTCAATTGAATAAGCCAAGGTAACATACTTTGGAGAGCTGTCTGCTCATCTGCAGTCATATCCACATACTTCTTCACACCATCATCATCATCATCATCATCTTCTTTTGCCACTTTCTTCTTTCTTGTTGGTTTTACCTGTGTAGTCTCGTTGCTTGGGATCTGGAACCCTGCACTATCAAGGAGAGATTGAAGTGAGTCTCGGTTCCCAGTTGTTGTATCAAGCAGACACTTCTGTGCTTCCTCTAGCAGTGTGTTCTGTAAACTGGTGATCCCATCCCCATCCTTGGCTATCTCTGAGTCGGCCTGTAATGACTTCGTCTCCATGGGGACACCAGAGGTGAGCATGGCTTTCACCGCTGCCTGTTCAGGGACTTTCTCCATGGTGCTGTCACTACCATTCGCTCCTAGCTGGCCCGCTGTCAGCATGATCATCCTTTTCTTCACCTCTTCATCTTGTTGTAACTCAATGGCTGCAGTGTGCGCTTTGTCTTCCTTCAACACTTTTTCTGCTTCTGCCAGTATCTTTTCATTACGTTCAATTACATCAGACTCCACTATTGGTTCATCGTCTTCCGACTCTGCTGTTGGTTTGTCATCTCCTTCCCTCTCAATAATACCACCACTCACCTGGAAATCAAGGATATCTTTTTCAATAGCTTTCAATGCATCACTTGCTGCTTTTACTAGAGCAATTGCCTTTGTTGTGTTCTCTTTAGCGGTTTGTTGTGCAACTTGTGAAAATAAATTGTAAGCTTGTTTACTCCGATAGCTGGGAACCCACTTACTACGTGTTCTCACAGCACTTTGTGCTGTTGTGAGGCTGGGCTTGATAAGACAGTATGCATTCGTGGCACTGACATAGGCCTTGCATGCATCAGATCGAACTAAAGCCAAGGTTAGCATGATATTTATTTGATGAGTCTTCTGCTTGCTCATGTTTCCATAAAATTGCACTCTTGCACTCTTCAGGAGGGTTAACTTCAGGCTGCTTCCCTTTGCATCTGCCAGTGGATTTGGGAACCACAGACATCAGAGGTTACTTTGAAAAATAAATATCTTGGCTTGCTACTAGTACATGTTATATTATACAGCCGTCTCTGTGATTGTTACCAGTCTAGCACATGTACATATAGCCATCAGTCTAGTAGCTGCTCGTCAATAATATGTATGTCAACCCTCACATCTTGTGTTTCATCAAATATTCTACATGCATCCACCCTACAGGCTATATGTACACATTAGATCTGTCTCTTCGTCTTGCCAGTGTCTCACTGCACATACAAGACAGGGCTGTTCTGAGTTCCGCATTACAATTCTGGTACACAAAGTAGTATACTTGCTGATACGGTCTGATCTCCATCAACATGATATTCTTGGCCCATTTTGGGCGACTACAGTGTTTGGTATGCCCATTCGTCCAAAATGAATGCTTCAGCCTCAGAAAACGAAGAGGTAATAAGGAATACTGGCACCACTGTACCGCTATGTCGGTCATTTTCAAAAGATCAGACAGCAGAGTCCCTGGTTTGTCATATTACTCAATGGTTACTGGAATAGAAGATTCAAATTTACCTTGAGGCATAGATGATCTTGGTCGAACCACATACAGCATAGAATAGTTGGCTGCCAGTAGACAGGAACCTGGAAAAAAAAAAGATGAGATAAGAACATCTTGAACATATTATAAACAGTACTGTGTTATCTGTGACTGAAAGATTGTGTCAGCTTCATCCAAGGATCTGACAATTCCAAGTTCAGACTTCAATCCATCTTTAGCAGTGCAGGCAAGAGCCAGTTGAGCAGACAATCTGTACAAGAGTTAATATACACAATATCAGAGCGATAAGATGAAGAACTAACCTTTCTGTATATACTACACACTGAGACATGTATACCAAGTTGTAGACCACGTACAACAGTCCCCTGCTTTCCATTACCTCTGCAATAGGACAGGTACTGACAGTTGAATGACTTGTATCATGGTATGTCTCAGTGGCAAGTTGATGAGGTGTCAATTGTGAGGCACCATGAGGTTGCTGCTCTGAGATAGCTTCAGAACTTGAAAGGATATAAGTTGTACCAGTGATGAGGGATGACTCGGATGAGCTGCTAGGAGTTGTAGTATGAGGAAAGTCGGTTTCACGAATGTGCCTCTGGGCTCCACCAGTACAAGGTGTGGGCTGACTGTTGGGTCTATTCGGCTCAAGTGTGTCCAATGCTGGCATTGTGTGCAGTGCCAGTGGCAAGTTGTTGTCAGAGTCAAGGGCTGAATGTAAGTGAGATGCAAAACAGTACAACTGCCAAGAGGTGAGAGCCTCCTCGTAGGATGCATATGATTTACATGTGCTTCCAGATATGCCACTGACCATCACACTGACCAACAGCCTGGTACACCATTGAATAAGTACGTTTAGAGAGCAGACACAGACTCGGACTTACCAGTATGTGAAGATGCCAGGTGTAGTCCCATTGATGACAACATAGTGGCAGCGGATTTTCGACTTTGGATCTGCCACTGAATACAAGGTGGGTGAGCAATAAACATGACGATCTCTGGCTGTCATGGTATTTCCAAGAGACATGCCAGAAAGAGTGTGGGATAGGTCAGAGGACACATCCTTGCGACCTGTAGACATTATTCTATCAGGAGTCGTTATAGCAGTTGAATGAGAGAAATGTTTCCTTTCTTAGCTATGTAGCTGACTCTGAGTCAAATTAGTTAAGTACGAAGCTGCGCTATAATCACAGGATTAAGGTGAGCCAGAACTGTTGTTCTCATTTATTATACAATCTTTGAATGTGTCCAAGAAATACTATATAAACTGATTGAGCCAGAAGTGTTGTAAGAATTCTCGTTTATTATACGATGTGTATGTCATATTAATATTATTCAATGGTGAAAAAAACACGCTACATATTATATAGATTCCAACTTTGATCTCAATGCCAGAAAGAACGCTGCATTCTCAGCCTGAGCTTGTAACAGATCTCTCCGAGCAGTGTCTGCTTCTGTCCAGAGAGCTTGCTGTTGGTCCCTTGCATCTGAAAGCTCCTGTGTAACAGTGGCCTCTTTATTCTGGGACTCTACTAGCTTCAAGTAAAGGTCTTTGGCATCCTGGCAACAGGTTGCTATAAGTGATCCAAACATTTTGCCAAATTGGGTTGCTAAGTCAGTTATTTCTTGCTTGGATTCACAATGGAGACGCGGAGAGGTGTAGTGGATGAAAGATGATGTCGAGTTTGCATGCTGAGCTCCCAGAAATAGCCAACAGCCAGTCTAATGAGACACCTGTTCGCACTAGGACATGTCAGTAATCAGAAAGAATTGAAGGCTGAGTACATACTCGCATAACTATATCTTGAATGTTGCGAAGGAACCGTCTTGATGACTTGGGTGCATCACTCAATATTGGCCGCAATAGATGAGACCGGGGAAAAACTGTACAGGTTATGAGAATGGAAGACTCACATATGCAAATAGAAACTCACCAAATTTGTCATTGCCACGTTTGGCACCTTCAACAAAACCATGGGCGGGGTTGGCATTGCTAACATGTACACGACCGGGGCGAGGCACATCACTGACTGTGTTTGGTTCCTTAAGTGTCACATCAGTCAGATTTACTTGAGGTACAACGCCGAGCTAGGTGGGAAAAATTAGCAGAGAATAGATGATATAATACAAGAACAAACATGAACAGATGGTGCTGGTAGAAAAATACTAGAATTTATAGGGGGTTGCAGTTCCTGGGAGATAATACTAGCAGAATGCCATGGAGGTGTTGGATCCAGACTTGACAATGAAAGCAGACTTGAGGGTGGTAGTAGACTCAAGGGCAGTAATGGACTCAAGGGCGGTAATGGACTTGAGGGTGGTAATGGACTTGAGGGTGGTAATGGACTTGAGGGTGGTAATGGACTTGAGGGTAACGGACTCGACAATGACTGATGACTTGACAAAGCTGATGACAAGAATGGTACACTAGGTGGTGGTGGTGGTGGTGGCAAATGAACAGTGGGGGGCAAATGAATGGTGGGCACCAGACAAACAGGAGTTGACAAGCCTGGGAGCGCTGAAGTCTGTATGTATGAGACAGTCATGTTTTAGGAAGGGCTCAGGAAATGACAGCAGAGAGATGAACCTCTAGTCTTGCAAGATTCTGCAAATGTGCTCTGCCAGCAAGACTATGCTCGCATTCTTGACACAAAGGACTATTGGGGAACTTGTGGCAACGATGTGGCTTGCAGGACTTGAGCTGTGGTTTGTTCGAGGACTTGTGAGGCTTCTTGGGAGACCCTCCAGCGATCACCATTGACTGGATAATGGGGGTGCAAATAGCCCTAGTTGAATTCTGATGGTTGAAAATGACCATATAACCTATGTTCAAGTTGCATTGTCAGCCATAGAAATTTTTAATGTCACAATCGCCATACTCACCTGCCCTTTGCCTAGAGACACCACCAGATTCCCCAAGCACTTTGGTGGCTATTGACACATTGGCGGAAAGTTTGCCTATCAACTTGCAAGATCTGCAACCATTGACACCAGAAGCTACTATAACACCAGCAAAGCATTCTAGCAACTATGGATGTGGACAAAAAAGAAAGCGCAATGATAGCCCACTAGCAGAAACCCAGGGAATGTCCGAGTCAGAAGATATGTTCTGGGGGACTGGAGGGAGCTCACCTCGGGAAGATGTGGAAGCAGAATCCAGCCTAGTAGATCATCTTCAACAATCAGGCTATTTTGACTTTGTGGACACTGTGCTGGCCGACATAACTCCATTCTACCAGATTTTGAGAACACTGTTTGTGTCAACTGGATGGAATACACAAACAAAAACAAGTACTGTGAGTGGAACGACTTGAAATTATAAGAAAGCAATACTGATAACATATCAGATCATTTGGTACCACCTGCAAATGATAAGCATTGGGCTTGAGGTGGTTATTATGTGTCTTTGTCCGTACACAAAGTCAAAACATGGTCTGGACGCTGTTTGTGTTCATGCACATTTTCTCCATGAGTATCATGAAGAGAGGTTCCCAGACGACGGCTCATTTGAAGGTGAATATCATGGAGTTAAATCTGTCTTCACTCATCCTGATGCTCTTCTCTCCTTGAGACGACATTAAGGAACAGCCATCACCAGTCCTTTTCACTAGACAACGAGGACAGGACAACACCTTCACAAACCATTTCTCTGTACCATCACCTAATCAGAGGTCTCTCAGATCAAATGCTATCGTCCTCCACAATGGTGTAGATATAGGAACTGGAGTGTGGGCATGTAATAGAGATCCAGCCACAAATTGTGTTCACATTGCAGGGGCGAGTCATATGCTTCAGAAACTTGTAACGGTAAATTTGATGGCCAAGGATGACAATGTAGAGTCAACCGTGACCATGGATCACAAAGGTGAGCCTCATTACCTTCATGACACATGTTACCATACTGATGATTTGGTCAGTGCAACGTGTCCGAGCAGAAAGTGCAGTATCCTACTTGACAGTCCCACCACCATTATGGGCCTCACTTCCAAGTGATCCTCACATTGTTGCTGACCCACCTCCATTGCAGTCTGCACCTTTTCTGATTCTTCTCACACCACTTGCATCATGTTGCTGTCTGGAGCCTCGGATCATGTACTCTGCTGTTTTACCGACCCACCAACAATCCTGCTTGATATTTACCTTGGCTGGTGTGTACTTGAGTACTATTGAGTTACAGGCTTGCACTGCTTGTCGTCGACGTTTTATTGACCCAGAGTGCCGTGACCTTGGACTTTTCAACTTCAACAATCGGTTAATATTCACACGCGATCTCTTAGACGAATATACTAGTGTATGGCACGGGTACGGGTATACCCGTGGGTTTTTCCGTGGGTACAGCTGCGGGTACGGGTACAGGTACAGACTTTGTACCCATGAAAAGATAGACCCGTGGAAATGTACCCGTCGGCCATATTTTTAATTGTTCAGATATATGTGTAAATATTTTCTAGTACTAATATTACCTTCTACAATTGATTTTCGGCCATCCAAAGTAGGTTTTGTATTTTGTTCAAGCCACGGGTGTGTGATTTTTGCTCACACTCACCCTCAGCCACTGAGTTCAAACTCAGCCACCAGACTCAACACCTCCACCAACCGCTCAAGAAAGCGGTAACCGTGGGCAAACAAGGTAAGTAGCTTTCAACCTATAACTTTATTAATATACTGTATATACATATAGGTAAATTTCGTGGTTAAACGCGAAACAACGCATCTGACGCGGCACCCACCACCACCACCAATGACACTGTGCAAACACACACACGAACATCGGCACCGGCACCTACACGACCCCGCTGTCATCTGCCCATGACCTGCCGTCTCGCATCAAACACAAGACGGCCACATTGTCCCTCATTCCACCCCACCACCACCATCCCACCTCGTCAGTCACACCCCCACCGGCCGTCTCACATCAAATGCGAGATGGCCACATCATCCCCGTCACCCACCACACCACCCTGTCCCTCCTTACCCACCCTGGCCTCGTTACCCACCTCCTCCACGTCACCCACCTCCACCACGTCACCCGGCCATGTTGTCTCTCACCACACCACCATCCCGCCTCCTCACTACCACCACGACCGG
>QLPF01000737.1:10093-22842 GCA_003314045.1 Hygrophorus pudorinus
GATAAGATCCCATTTGGGGACTTGCCATGGAAGTCCTTCGAAGTTGAGTACACAGGTCCTATTGAGCATGATGCTGGCAACAAACCACCAGGATGGAAAACTGCAAGCTATGAAGTTTGGCATCGTGACCCCCTCCGTGTCATGGAGAACCAACTTGGGAATCCTGGCTTCGCAATGGAGATAGACTATGCACCCAAACAAATATACAAAGATGGTAAACGACAATACACGGACTTGATGTCGCCCATAGCACTTGTAGACTAAATGCGTCAGTCAGTGCCTCAGTATACATATGTGACCTTGGCCTGAATGTTTCGTTTGAGTCAAGTTGGTCGGCAGGAGCACTACACCTAATATGATTACAATGTGAGTAAGTTAGTAAATATACAAATATGTATGGTACTGACTTGGGACACCAGCCTTGAACGACACAGGCGAGTAATGCTTGTTCGGGGTAGTCAGCAATGTATGGGCCGATTCCATAAATAATATGACGGAAGTGGCCATTGCCGCACATCGTGACACGGGGGGTTGTCATATGCGGTTTCAGCAATAACAAAATATGAGCCAATGAAGACTGAAATAGTTGGTGTCGGAACCTTCAGAATTCCGGGTCTCCTTGATGTTTGCGATCAGCTGTTCGAATAGCAGATATCATCAGAATGAATCATGACAAAGGAGAAATATGTATGTACTTTTTGGGATAGATAAGAAACCTAGAAGGGAGATGGCTTTGCGAGGTGCGTATCTGACATTGTTGTGGACAGGCTGTAAGGAATCTATAATTCCTTGTTACTTTCATTTGTTTCTTTAATTATTATTTTATTGTTTTATTATCATTATTTACCGCGGACACATGTGCCACAATGTACATATGTACAAACACAACCTTATTATGCTGTCTGCGTCGCACGATCCTTATATACTTAACTACTACAACCCTCATAAACAGCACATACATTTATTACCCCAAATATATTGATTTGGATCTGTGAATAGTGCACAGTGAGTACACAGTTCTTAAATATCTCATTCCCACTTGTACTAGGGCTTTAATTAGCCCTACACAAGTTTATACTTTTTTTCACAGCCAAACAACCTTTAAAACGGTTTTGAATTGACTGTAACAACCATAAGCCTCTCATGAGGTTAGATACATTGGTTACACTACGTAGTCATAAGCTGCTCACAGTTAGATACCTTGACTATAAAAAAGTCCTATTAGGCACCCTAAAGGGCCTTATCAAACAGACCTGATATAAAAGCCCGAACGGCTTGAGAACCCCTCTCACCGTATACTACGGATACCAAACATAAAGTTCATATCAGCGTGTGATAAGAATTCGCAATGCATATCGTAGTAATACGATTCAGAACGTGCACGGTCCAGTATTTTCATAGATGGGATGTCCAACCGGTCCCATAGATCATCCCAACAGGGAAGTCCATCCCAGTTACAGGATGTAAACCACCCTTTTATCGAGCGTACCCCACTCCAGCGAGACACCGCTTATAATGTCTCGCAATTCTCGGAATTGGCTCACAGGGCTATTGCCCACAGTGATGCAGAAGAATACTCTGGCCTGGGAAGTAGCAGCCCGAGAAAAGAGGAGCAATCCCCTGTAGACAGACGGACACCGGCTCCCTGGTCACGAAACTCAGAGAACGCAAGAGCGCCCCCTATACTGTTGGCATATAACTCGCCCACGCATAGGAAGACACCTTCATTAGGTGGTGGATCAGCCACCAGCATGGTTGTCAATCAGACTGAAGGTCGAATAGACCCTAAAGACATTCCGGTTAAAACCCAAACGAGTAGACGGCTCGACCATTTAGAATCGAGAGTCCATACACACATGGAACAGCACAGAGCTGCAAGAAAGAAAGGAAAATCCACGTTACAGGCATGTATAGAAGAGCTGGAAGCTCTAGATGACCGTATGGAGGCTTGTTATGACAGTTATTTAACTGAGATACATCAGATAAGATCTGATCATAACAATGAATATGCCTTAGAAGGGCATCGGGATGCCAGTGGGCAGCAAGCCTCACCAGCTAAACCAGCTGAAACAACTGTAACCACTGTGGTGCCAATTGGCCCATATGTAAGCCCTTCAACTACAGGGGAATCCACGCATGCCTCCTACATGTCTCAACCTGCCAGTCCGTAGGAAATAACCACCACCACAGCTGTTAAGCAGCCCGAGATCAATTCCAGCAATGGAATATCATATAGACCAGTAGCCAATACGAATGAATTACAACAAGAAGCTATTTCAGCTTTAAACATAGAACATAAGATATTCGCAAAGATCGAATCGATAATGACTGGTCGATTAGATTAGCAAACCCGCTGACAAGGGGAAGAATCTGTTGAAGATTACCATAGTCAGATAAGCAAGATGGCTCGACAAGCCATCTATGACGAAATGGCTATGGCCAATAAACAGCCTACGGCTGAAACTACCAAACATAGACGAAAAGCCTCACAGCAGAAACCATTGCTGCTTAACGCATCCATGTTAATAACCGAACACAACGTGCCCGCATCCATCAGCGCAAACCACGCTAATATCCCCCATAACAGGGTATCACAGAACAGTCCCAACGTAGGATTTCCACGAAGTAAAGGACCTTGTAAGTCATTGGTGACTTTCACAGCCAATTTGGCAGATCCCACTGCTGGTATAAACACACATAGACTTGACCGTAATGCTAAGCCAAGCACAATTGTCGTTAACACGATATCAGAGCGAGTGATCACTATGATAGATGCAGCATATGATGCCGCATACAATGAAACCCCTTGCTCAGTACAGGTGAGCAAAATAGGTTTAAAGCTATCATTACCCTCTTATAAGGGCGAAACCACTCAAGCTGAGTTTAAAAAATATCTCGCAGCCCTGCTGAGGCATTTCAAAATATACCAGCTACTAACTGCAGATACCGACCAATTGAGGGTAAACCTGCTTGGTACTACCCTCACAGGTGCGGCAATAGAATAGTTTGAACAAACCATTGATACCAATGATACCAATGCTGACATATAAATGCTTGACAATGTAGTACGAGTGTTAAAAGAATGCTTTGTTCATCAATCCTCTAGCCAGGATGCAGCAGACAAGTTCAATGCTTTGATGCAGAACAAGTCTACAGTAATAGAATTTACAATTCTCTACGAGCGTTTGCCCAACGCATGGTAGAATTACCAGATAGATATCGCATTAGAAGGCGATTCCTAGTCGGTCTAAATGACCATATATCGAACAGGATATTAGAAAATGGCTATACGGTCGAACAATCTACTATAGATGACCTACTAAGGGTCGCACAGCAAATAGAGGAAGCTCGGTCTTATACAAGCCGAGGAAAATCGAGCACAAGCTCAAATACTACGAGTTAACCCTCAACAAATAGTAGTAACCTTACAGCTACTGTAACTAAATATCAGCCTCAGAAGCTGTCATATAAATCCAATGGATATACGAAGAAACCGAGTAATCGGTCCTTTGTCAACAAGACAACTAATGGTTCAGTACCATTTAGTAAAGGACCTAACCGGTCTAATCAAGAGCATACAGCTGCATCTGGAAACACCCAGGCTCCAACTGCGAAGCCTAAATTAACCGACAAGTCAAACTTGAGGTGTTACCGATGTAACGGTATGGGACACATAGTCCCCAACTGCCCTTATCTGGCACAACCGAGAGCAGCTGTAGCTCAATTAATCACAGATCAAAATGACGAAGACCCAACATTGGGTGAATCACCCGAAGGTGAACAGTACGATCCTGAGTTGTACTCGGAAGAGGACATGGAAGTCCACGAGATCGATCATAACCAGTTAAATGGTCAAGAACATGTCGAAAACATGAACGAATACACAGGCGATAGCTCCGATGAATATAGTCCAAATAACATGGGCTATCAACCCGACAAAGAGGAACATTATGTATCCTCATATGCATCAGTGGTAATACCACTTGAACCTCAATACGAGGCACACACACACGCAGCAACTACGCTGTCTGATGTGCCTCTTACGGTGTATAGGACGCGAGCATCGTGCAAATTGTTACCTGGTGAACAGCCAGAAAGGAATTTTGAAAAACTGCTCTCACTCAGCGGATATATTTATATCAACGGATATAAAGCGCATGTCCTGATAGACACCGGCTGTACCACGGATATGGTATCCTCGGACTATCTAGCCACTATGGGTGAAATACCCTTTGAACTGGAAAACCCAGTAGGTCTGCAAATGACAACCCGAGGCAGTCGCTCTCAAATTAACTATGGCTATAGAGCTAAGTTGGAACTAGACAAGTTCAATGCCGAACACTAGGTAGATGTAGCAAACCTAGACCAGTATGATATCATACTAGGATCAGGATTTATGCACAAGCATAAGGTCGCGCTTGACTTCAGAGAGGAAAAACGCGCAGCGTTTATAATAAATGGCAAACACCATGTTGAGCATACAGGCGACTTTGGTTCCCCAAAAGGGGGGAAGAAGCTAATACAGCTATATAAACCACCAATGGTGGACATAAAAGTCGAAGCTAATATGGCTTCTATGATAAAAAGAGCCATCAACACGGTCATAACCCAAAAGGTTATAAAAAATAATGCTGCTGGCAAAGGCAAAGAAAAAGAAACAGTCGTAGCAAGGCCGCAGGCTGGCCTGGAAATGCCAATAAAAAAAACTAAACAGCCTACAGCTATGCTAGCTAAACTTCGCCGCAATGCGGTAGCAAGACCCAGCAAGGATCCAAAGCTGAAGTAACTTGAAGGTCACAATGAGAAGCCAACGGCAGATCATGGCAAAAAGCCGAGTGAACAAGTGGACACACAAGTTCACCATAAGCATGCCGGCAGACAGCTGTTGATAGACACGAACGCTCATGCAATGCTGACCCAGAAATGGACAGAGAGCATAAAGGACCTAACAGTCCCAGTTCCTCTAGAAATGCCTCCCATACGGGAAATTTCGCATGAAATAAATTTCATTGATGAAAGCTATAAGCCTTCATATCACATGCTGAGATGTCCGGATGTGCTCTGCCCTGAGCTAGTAGAGAAGGTAGCCTGATATGAGAAGGCTGGATGGTGGAAGCGAACCACGACAGATAGTGCAGCACCACTATTATGCGTCTACAAGAAAGACAGACAGTTGAGGACCATGGTAGATGTGTGCAAGTGCAATGAAAATACCATAAAGGACATTACTTTTTTCCCAGATCAAGACAGTATCTGTCATGATGTGGCTCGCGGTATGTACTGTACCAAGCTGGACATGTCCGACGTGTACGAACAAGTATGCATTAGAGAGTCAGATGTGCCTAAAACAGCATTTGCTACTATTTTTGGTACATTCGTGAGCTATGTAGTTCAACAAGGCAATTGTAATGTGCCTTCTACATTTCAACGTTTAATGACCTATATATTCCGAGAATATATAGGACGGTTTGTCCACGTATATCTAGATGATATATTCATATTCTCTAATAGTCTAGAGAATCATGAACGACATCTACAGCTCATATTTGACAAGCTGCGTGAAAGTCACTTATTTCTAAGTGCTAAAAAAGTGGACTTATACTCCACACGAATGGACTGTTTAGGTCACATAATTACTGATGATGGTATATTGCCTGATAAAGACAAACTCAATCGCATTCGCAAATGGCAAAGGCCAAGAGATTATAACGATGTACAGCGTTTCCTAGGACTAGTGCAATATCTAGCCCAGTTTATGCCAGATATATCGGCATATACTAGCCCTTTATCGGGTATGATGCATAATCATCGGCTCTTTGTATGGGCACCACTACACGAAAAGTGTTTCAAAATGATAAAAATAATTACTTGTAATACACCAATACTGAAACCGGTGGATACACAAAAGCCTGACCCTATATGGGTCGTATGCAATGCCTCCGCAAGGGGCATTGGAGCATTCTACAGTCAAGGACCGGAATGGTGCAAAGTGTGTCCCGCTGGATTTCTATCCAAGAAATTTACACCAGCTCAGTGTAATTATCATACGTGGGAACATGAATTAATAGCCATATTAGAGGCTTTAGTCAAATGCGAAGATAAACTCATTGGATGACGATTTATCATGGTGACTGACCATAAGGCGTTAACCTTCTTCAAATCGAAGATACACATGTCCGATAGACAGACACAGTGGTGGGAATTTCTATCCCACTTCGGATATAACTTGGTTTACACCAAGGGAACCTTGAACAAGGTAGCGGACTCATTGTCCCAGTACTATATCACCGACAAATTGTCAGAATTACATGCATTGAGCAAATACGTTAATATAGACACACGGATAGACCCTAGCAGGGACTTTACAACGGAAAACCGTAAGAAGGAGTTGTTAACAGGTTTCCCTGAGCCTAACATCATAGCAGCACGAGGCAAAGTAATAGCTAATCCCGCTATACAACCGACTAACTCGGTAACAGCCCACCTGGAGCAATCCAGTGATTTAATGGCTCAATTAGGTCAACATTACAAAGAGGATAGCCTCCTCAATAAAATAATTGCAGTTCCCGCACAATACGCAAACTATTGGCTTGACGGCCAAAAACTATACACGACCAGTCGTGCAAATAAGACAGTATTGTGCATTCCAGACACATTATGGAAGGGGAGGAGGATCCCCGAAATAATAATTGATAACACACACAGCGTATTAGGCCATATAGGCCACGATAAAACGCTAAGATACCTTAGAAATTGGTTCTGGTGGCCCAAAATTATGCGTGATACAATCATATTTTGTGAATCATGCGGCAAATGCCAAACGATAAAGACAAGTAGCCAGCGCCCAGCGGGACTGTTACATAGTCTGCCGATTCCTAATCAGCCATGGGCCTCAGTAGGCATTGATTTTATGGGACCACTCCCTGAAAGCAACAGATATGACTACATAATGGTAGTCATATGCCGATTAACCTCCATGCTACATTTGATAGCTACCGTGATCACAGTAAAAGCCACGGAAGTAGCTGAGCTCTACTATAGAGAAATCATCTGCTTGCACAGATTACCAGAATCAATAGGCTCTGACCGAGATTCTAAGTTTACTTCCAAATTTTGGAAGGAACTACACCGCATCACTGGTGGAAAACTATTAATGTCTACAGCATTTCATCCTCAAACGGATGGTGCTATGGAACATTCAATATGTTCAATTAATCAGGCACTCTGCGCCTTCGTAAACGATAATCAAACCGATTGGAATGACAAATTGCCATCCATAGAGTTTGCATTCAACTTACAGTGAATAGCTCATCGAGCTTTGCTCCCTTCGAGCTGAATGGCGGCTGGATGCCGACTATGATCAATAATCTGATATTGGATACACCCTACAAAGGCATTAAGCAATTCACTGAACAAGCGGTACAGAACCTTGAGGCGGCTCATGATGCTATAATAGCTAGCCGCATAACTCAGACCTATCATGCTAACACACATAGAAGGGACGACCCTCTCATCACTATAGGCAGTAAAGCCTACCTCTCGACTAAGAACTTAAGCTTGCCGAAAGGCAGAGTCAGAAAGTTATTGCCCAAATATATCGGGCCATATACGGTGCTTAACAGCAACCCTTCCAAATCTACCTATATGATGAAATTACCGGAAGAACTCTGTATACGACACGTCCACCCGATGTTCAATGTGAGCCTGTTAAGGCCCCATCAACCTAATTATGATGATTTATTCCCTAAGAGGGAGGCCGATGCATTTTACGACTTCGGCGCAAACCCGGACCACGAATGGGTCGTAGACGAGATAGTTGACCATAAGTGGTCCCCCAAATGATCATTTAAGATCAAGTGGGCCTACGGTGATTACACCTGGGAGCCCTTAGCTGCAGTGGCTGAACTATCAGCTCTTGACCACTATCTTGAACTCCACGGAGTATCTACACCATGGGAGTTATCCCGGAACAAGCACACTGAAAGCATGACAAGTCGCAACTGAGCGAATACCAAATACAGCAGTGTGGCAATTGCCTACCAGATACGGCAATGTGGCAAATACCCACCAAACACCATAGGGTGGCATTCAAACCCCGATGCCCACAGGTATAAAAGGTCGATTACAGCTCCACTGTAATCCTCCTCACCTAGTATCCACATGTCCTACTGAAGCCCCCGCTGATCGCCCAGTTGTGGGTCGAGCTCACAGTCCCGATCCCACTCACACGAAAAAGGTTTAACAGCCAAAGTCTCCAGTCCCTCGGGACATCATTCACGCTCTTTGCATCATAGATGCAAGGAAACCCCCACGATCGCAAGCTTAACCGCTTGTGTCCTACCTCCAATGGAGATGGACCCTATGCTGCACGTACTAGTGCACCCCAAACAATGCAATTCGTGCATCGATTATGTCACCCACCTGGTGGCACAACACGATAATGGGGCTACCGAAGCCCTGTATCAAAAGCAATGTGCCTATTGGCACAAACAACTTCACCAAACCGTGTGGGAACGAGGCTACGATTGTGGTCGTGCAGATGCACACAAAGACAATGTGCAATTGCACAACCAAGTCGATGGCTTGTATGACAAAGGGCGAAGGCTCAAAGACAAAATAGCCAAGCTAGAAAAACAACTGTTGGCTCAAGCCGACACAGTGCCCTCACAGGCTCAGAATGAAACACGTCCCTCGCTGCAAGCTCACATCGAGCTCCAACCTCCTACCCTGACCAAGGGTAAATCTAGGGACTACACCCATTCCGATATCCCCATCCTGTTAGCGACTTACCCTCGCATTGACGATGAGCCCTATGAGGGTATAACAATTGATCAGGAATTGTCCCAACAGTAAGAGGAAGCCATTGCTCGTTCATTATCCCAGGCCCAACCAGGCCCACTGCCCATCCCTATGCAGCCTACAGTAGGGCCTTCATATGCTCAAACCGTGAACCTTGCTAGGTTCATTGTTCCTCCCCAACCAGCTGTCCCCGTTAGGGAAATAAAATCATTGCCTAGTGGCAAAATCGCCTCATTCAAAGTCAAGGTGAAGCTGTTCTCAGTCATAGGACCCCCCATGCCTATGAGGCTATTCTGAAATGGCCTACCCGTAGCCTTAGGAGCTGGCAGTCACCCGTCATTATACCCCGACTCCTTGTGGAGAAACATTAAAGGCCCAGAGCTCTTTCCCACAAAGAAAGGCTCTTCAGCCCAGCCTCCGGCCATTGGCCCTTCTCACCCCTCTTTCAGGGTACTCGCTGAAGAGGCATATAAAATTCCGTTTGACCAATGGTCGCTCACTCAACGAGCGATAATAACCCTGGCATTGCAAGCCAAGGTCCTACCACCCGTGGGTCAACAAGCCCAATACCCAGTCAATAAACTGGTCATCAACCGTAATGATGTGCCTAAAGCAATTTGTTGTGATGACAAAAACTGATATCGATCGGATGACCTAGTAGTATGGCAATTCCTTCGGGATGGCACACCTACCGGCTCTGCTCGCAGAGCATTCGAGCTTAAAGCTCTCGAAATACTTGGCAACAGCCAATACTTGGGCTTGGTCACCCCAAACACTATTCCTCAATTGTGGGAAGCTCGTCACTTCCCCGATGATAAACCTTTCGATGAAGCCGTCATTGCCACCCACTATTATCAATGTGGGCTAGACACTACTGTCTATGAAACCATGTTCCGTGGCTATGCAGAATGCGCCATCCTTGTGCATGCCGAAACTGGCAGACACACCTCACCCATGGATTCCGCCACTACCATCCCTGCCTTATCAGCATCTGCTACCGGCCCTACGGTATTGCTAGCCTCTATGCTAGCACCTGCTCTGGCTCGCGTCGAGAAATGGTGTGTGGAGCCTATCAAAAAATATGGCAAACAGCCTAAATGCGGCGTCAAGCCTATGACGGCAAAATACATTTGCACTGCTGCATCCATCGAGGAGCTTAATGCCCTCTCTGTCTTCCAAGACAACAAACCCATTGAGGAGATCCTCGACAACACATATGCGATATACACCGAAGAGGGCAATCAAGACTCGGCAGACGAGCTCCTGCCAGAGCCTTGTAATAGGCACATCGAGCCTACTCCCAAGCTGCCGGAACACGTCGTCAATCCCGACACCCTCATGGGCCCATGCTAAATTAGCATCTTACTTCCTCTTAAAGGGGGGAAGAGTGTAAGGAATCTATAATTCCTTGTTACTTTCATTTGTTTCTTTAATTATTATTTTATTGTTTTATTATCATTATTTACTGCAGACACGTGTGCCACAATGTACACATGTACAAACATAACCTTATTACACCGTCCGTGTCGCACGATCCTTATATACTTAACTACTACAACCCTCATAAACAGCACATACATTCATTACCCCAAATATATTGATTTGGATCTGTGAATAGTGCACAGTGAGTACACAGTTCTTAGATATCTCATTTCCACTTGTACTAGGGCTTCAATTAGCCCTACACAAGTTTATACAGGTCCAAGAGATATATATAGTGGATAGTATTTGTTATGTCCCATTGCAACAGACACTGTTGTCTTATCGCTGCCAAGGACTACAGGTGTGAACATGGCTCCGTGAGTGTTAGGATCTTTTGCAATTATGTCCTGTAATTATGTACGATATTAGTCACAAAAGATATTATAACATAGCAAATACTCACCGCTTTCTACCATGCCCAGTTCCCATGGGTATGGGATTGTTGGAGATGTTATGGTATGTATCTTTTAATGGTGTGGAAATTATGCTAAGCAATCTGTGACAGCCCTTCACAGCCTTTTACCCCCGAGCAAATATTCACGAAATTCTAACGCCAGACCTTCTCCATCAAATAATCAAGGGGACCTTCAAGGACCACCTCGTAACATGGGTAGTTGATTATGTCAACCAAACCGCTGACTCAGCTGGTCAAGCGACAAAGATATTAGCTGACATTGACTGAAGGTTCGTTTGTCTACCATTGAACATTAGGTATGACTCATATGTGCATGTAGAATCACTGCAGCCCCATCGTTCCCCGGACTTCGGCGGTTTCATGAGGGCCAGAATTTTCAGCAGTGGACTGGGGACGACTCAAAGGCATCGATGAAGGTTTTTCTTCCAGCAATCGTCAGGCATGTTCTGGATAAAATGGTGAAAGCCATCAGCTCTTTTACAGAATTTTGTTACTGTGTACAGCAATCAGTGATCAACAAAGACACCTTGGTGGAAATTGACACGGCTCTTCATGATTTCCAGCACAGCCGATCCATTTTTTTAGAAACTGGTATTTGCCTAGACTTCAACCTACTGCACCAACACTCACTTATCCATTATCGGCACAATATCCAACTTTTCGGAGCCCTTAACGGGCTGTGCTCCTCCATCACTGAATTGAAACATATCAAGGCTGTCAAGCAGCCTTGGCGACAAATGAATCAATGGAAAGCTTTGGGTCAAATGCTCGTAATCAATCAACAAAATGACAAACTCGCAGCCTTATGAACCAACTTCACAACCAGAGATATGCTCACCAGCCCCTTGTCTCCCCTCTACCCCCTTGCCCCTGAATGCGAGCAAGTCACGCTGGCTGATCCCACCAGCACCAATGATCATGGAGGCTTAGAGGGAGAGAAGTTCGAGGGGAAGACCGTACTTGCAAAAACACCAGGCGAATTTTATATGTTCTTACACTACGGTCATCTATATTAATGAGAGCATTCAGCACGAAAATGCCCCTCCGATGTTGAGGGCATCTCAGTTATGATTGGCAACCCGCACCTTTCTAAATACATCCGAAGGTTTCTGTTCGACATGCTTTACCCTTTATCCCCTGTATCTGGCTCTGATATACCCCTTGCTGACTGTCCAACATTCTCAAACTCTATGCACATCTTCCATTCTGCAACATCAGTTTACTACACACCCAGCGATATCTGCGGCATCAGCAGGATGCATCATGAAACTATTTGGGCAGCTCCCTCCTGGTTCAGGGGACCACCACATTATGATACTGTTTTCATCACAAAGAATCAGACCGTAAACAGATTTCGCAGCCTCTACATCACACATGTCCGGCTTTTTTTGACTTCAGATACAACAATATTCTTTACCCATGCGCTCTTGTAGAATGGTTTGTCCCTCAAGGGAATGTTCCTTGCGATTTAACACGGATGTGGGTTGTCGAACCGGAGATAGTTAGAGGGAAGCAGGTTGTTTCAGTTGCTCACTTGGACACAATTCTCTGTGGCATGCACTTGATAGCTAAACATGGTACTGTGATGTTACCACATCATTTTCAGTTCTACAATACTCTTTCTTCATTCCATTCATATTATGTTAACAAATTCATTGACCACCACAGCCATGAAATTGCGTTTTAAAAATATTATTTATTGGACTTAGACCGAAGGTACAATTAGATGGATATTTCTTATACAATAATATAAGTCACTTTGGTGTAGCGGTTGAGGTTGTATACTTCTTTAATTTAGTTATGCTGAGGTCGAGAGTTCGAATCCTCTTGGTATTAATGTTTTTCACTTGTGCAAAATAATTTATTTCAACCAGTCATCATCACTTCACACAAACTTAATAAGTACTACTTAGTATTACCGACAAGAAGCACGAAAGCAGTAAGGAGTATAAAGTAAAAGCAGTAAGCACCAAGTAAAAGCAATAAGCACTATGGAAAAGCTATAAGCACTATGGAAAAGCCAAAAGCACCAAGAAAAAGGCAATAAGCTCTA
>QLPF01000740.1:997-23326 GCA_003314045.1 Hygrophorus pudorinus
CCCTCTCGTGTTTGCACGAGAGGGCCGGGATGTGGGAGGTGAGAGGGTATGGGCATTGTTAGTATTGTAAATAAATAATAAATAACTTACAACCCCCTCGTGTTTGCATGCAAGAGGGCCAGGATGTGGGAGGTGAGAGAGTTGGGGCATTGGCAGGGTGACACAGCCCTCTCACGTTTGCATGAGAGGGCCGGGATGTGGGACCGGGTGACACGGCCCTCTTGCGTTTGCACGAGATGGCCAGGATGTGGGAGGTGAGAGGGCCGGGGCATTGGTAGTGGCGAAGAGGGAGGTGTGGGTGTGGGTATTGAATGGGAGTTGAACATGACTGTCTCGCATTCAACTCCCTTTATAACTGTGTATATTCAATATAAATAGTGTTTAGTACAATATTAAATGGTAATAAATACATTACTTACCTTGGTTGGCCTGCGGTTACCGCTGTCTCAAGCAGTTGGTGGTGTCTTGAGGTGGGTGGCTGAGTTTGAATTTGGTGGCTGAGGCCAAGTGTGCACAAAAACAAACACACCTGTGGGCTGAACAAATTGCAAAACTCACCTGGCAGCCTGGCAAATTGCATAATAGATAATATTATGAGTAAAATAGTATGTACTGTAAGTACCAGCTTAGCTGTCGGCTGCCAGCTGTACCTAGAGGACCAGTTGCAGCCGCAGTCGGTGCCCAGCTGCCAGCCAGCCGAGCATCGACTGGCTTATTTTCAGCTCGACTGCTAGCTTCAAGCTGCTGGTAGCCGCAGCCAGACCAACACTAAGTATTTCGGTAGTCAGCATTTACATGTTTTCCCCATGTGTTTGCATGAGCTCTTCAGTCAGCTCTAGCCAAACCAACACACTTCATTGCATATTCTGTGGTCTCAATAAGGCTTTACCCATTATTTCAACAATACTTACTATGGTATCAGGTAACTATGCCCACCATTGTTGGTGGCATTGTGGTATGGGGCATGCCTGTATGCACATTGTTTGGTGATGACTCAAGTGATGTGTTTCTTCATCTCATAGATATGCTAGGTGATGATGAGGAGGATCCTGCAAAAGAGCTAGTCATTCTGTAGTATGGCAATATAATGTGGTTTCTCAACCTTGTTTGAAATAAGTTTGAAATCAGCTTAGCTGCATCTAAGCTGGCCAAGCTGTGGCTTAGCTGTGTACCAGCTAATAGTTGGCTGTAGCTGGCTTCAGCTAGCTGAGATCAGCTTGCAGCTAAGCCAGCTGTGGCAACACTACACACAAGAATGGTGTGATGTGCCATAAATTAAATGTTGGCCATTCCATGTTGGCTCAACCTTGGAATGCTAAGGCTGACCTAGTGTTGGCCCAATGCTCAACAGTGGGTCAACCTGACTTCAAGTGGGATTTATTTCTTTACTCATATCAATATCAATATGGGGGTTGGATGTGCACATTGCAAATGGGGCACCACTAATATTATTACATTAAAAAGTACTCTAATATCAGCCGAAAATTAACATGAACACAAGTAGAAAGAAATGCAGGTACAAAAGGAATGCAAGCACACAAAAGGAAAGCAAGTACAAAAGGAACATGAGTAGAAAAGGGGGATCAATCCAAAAAGTGCCAGATCCAACAACCCATGGTGGATCACCACTGTAGTTTGTCCTGCAGGCAAGTCTGCCAAACCTCCATTGAGGACACTGCAACTTTGTGGAGTGTTCTGACACACTGCTTTAGGTCATGCTGCAAGCACTCAGTGAAGAACCTGTGAACTTATTGTGTCAGTTGCAAGAATCCAGACATCAATTGTTGACATTCTCCCCACTGTTGACACAGTATACAACTCTACATGACACAGCAAGGCTTACCCACATCAGGAAAACACAGATCCACTTAGTGGTCTTATTTTGTCTTAGTTGTCTTAATTTTCTCGGATTAAGAGAACCAAGACTGCTAAGATGGAATAAGACCGATAAGACACATTAAGACAGAGCAAAACCAATAAGACAAGTTGTTAACTCTCAACAAATTATTATACAATAGTTTAGCGCAGTTAAAATTTACACCAACTCGAGATTCGAACCCACAAATGCAGACAAGTCACATGAGGATATCATTGTGCACCTACCCACTGTACCAGCTGGTCTTACAATAATGGAGCTAACCAAGCTTATTTATGTAAGTTTTTGTTGACTTGGAACTTTTCGACCTTTGACTTAGACAATTTTTGTTGACTGCAGCCAAACAACCATACACAGTGCCAGGTCATCAACCACAACAACAACAACAACAATGCCAACGACAAATAAAACAACGAGGGGCAGAGGATCAATGGTAAGCAAGTAAAATTCTCAAAGATTAGTATAGCTTATGATAAAATGCAATTGCCAGTGCACCCATCACCCAAATGCCCATGGCCGCATCACCCACATCTACCCCTGCCGTTCCCCAAATGAGTGCACAGGGTCACCCATGTCCGTTTCCACCCCCTGCCACCCATAAGTAAGTGCATTTGAGTATACTAATAAAACTAAAACTAATAAAACTACACCACTGCCTCGAAGCGGCCATGTCATCAGCCACCACAGTATGTCCTGCTGTTGCCTTGAATGCAACGGCCGTATTATTGCCCGCCACCACAGCCCAACCACCTCCCGCCATGTCGCTTTGAACACGACAGCCAAGGTAAGAATTTACCACAATGAGTTGAGTACATGTACACTAATAAAACTATTTAACTTGAGGTCCCTGCCGTTTTGCACCCGCCACACCATCTCGCCTGCAAATGCGAGATGGTTGGCTCAGGGATGGTCTGCCATCCCCACATGAGGCGGCACACACCTACCACACCATCTCGCTTGCAAACACAAGATGGCTTGTTCGAGGATGGTCCACCACCCTTATCCATGCCGCCATGCCCCAGCCAAACTCACCACACAGTCTTGCTCCAGACCCATCTACCACCCCTCCCACTCTCCAAACGAGTGTGGAGGGTTTTTTATATAGTCATATGTTTATTTGTCCAATAAATCGTGGTTATATTTGAATTACAAATTAAGAGAAATTAAGAAAAATAATAAGATGAAACTAAGAACTTAAGACAAAACTAAGACAAAACTAAGACGAGTTAAGACTGACTTAAGACAACTTAAGTGAACCCCTCTTTTCCTGATGCATTCTTGAAGCTCAAATGTTTAGATAAAACCCAGCTTCTGACATTCATGTATGGCATTAGCCAATGTAAAACACAGGTTAAACTCAAGTCCTAAGCTAAACCTTGAATGAACCTTGGCTTCCATCTAGGGACCTTCACAACTCTACTCATGGGTGATCCGGATCCGAACCTGCAGGTATTTGAAACTTCGGAACTGATACCCAGATCCGGCAGGTTTCAGCCACCGGGTGATCCAGATCTGTGAGTCAGGTACCCGCTGACTCACAGGTCAAATACCTGTGGGACAAGTCTCAGGTACTTACAGGTATCTTTGCTTCGAATTGACAATATATATTATTTTTATCAAGTATATTCTACATTCTTATGATACATACCGTCTTGCAGTCAGGCACGAGACACATAGTCCCGAACGAAATCCCTCGTGCCCAAAATCTGAAAACAAAAGATAGACAAATTGTCGCCCTGTACTCATCCTTCTGGTCTCCGCCTCCATCTGTGTTCCTCTGTACATTCCCTGTAATGCGAAACCTGGCACCTCTCCCCGAATGTGCATATGCCCTCTCTCAGTGTGGCATCTCTCCCTAATGTCTGGGAAACCCTCTGTGAACCTGACAATGACCTGTGTGATAGCATACTGGTGTGTGTGTTCATCTATTTGTTCTGTTTGTGTAGCCGTGGGCATGGGCTGTAATTGAGGCCGGTGCAACTGGGCGACACACACATATGACATCCTCGTATCCGAGCAGCGTTTCATTGCCGCTGCAGATGTCCGGTTGGGTGATGTGGCAATGTCTGTGTCATGTGGGTCATGGCAGCAGGAATATCAGTGGGGACATCAGATGCTAGAAAATTCGGGATGGGGGTGATGTTGGGTGTTGTTTGTGAGGGGTGAGATCCCAGGGATCGATGTGACACGTCAGGCATGAAGGGTTCCTGAAAGTTCCACTGATTTACGTGATGTGTGGACTAAGGCGGCGAGCAATGTTGGATGTTTTCAGATGTAAATATTGAAAGTCTCGGACGACCGACGTCCAGTGGCTTGTATCAAGTGTGGGGCGATCCCTCAACATGCCATGGCCGTTGCCCCCCCGCTTCTCATTGATTGGCCTCCAAAGTCTGAACTCAAGCCAGCGTGCAGCTTCTGCATGAACCAGTGTCATGTGGGTAGCTTTCCTGAACTTAGTAGCCAAAGTTCCGGGTTGTAAGGGAGTATGTTGTCGCGAGAGGCAATGTATGCTGTGAAGAGTGGTATTGCATCTGGGAAAATTCCCTCTCGAGATACAATGATATGGTTTCCTTCGAAAGTGGTGTCGGCTTTGTGTGATGGCAGGAAAAACTCGAACTGCTCCTCCGAAAGGGTTACAGTGTGTCGCAATGAGACTTTGTGGTAGTCTCGTGCGTTGATGTTGTCCGGGCTTACTAGCTTGCTCAGACGCATCAGTGCGCAGAAGCCAGTCGTAAGGAGTGTGCCAAAAAGTAGGTTGTTGTGAATTGACAAGTCAAGGCTCTGAATGCTTGAGGAGATATCTTCTGGGGTCAAGGGCAGTTTACATTTAATGCTGATACTGCATAGTCGTTTGCAGCCTTGTAGAGTTTTTGTCACTACAGGGTTTCACCGGGCTTGTCGGATCTCCGGGAAAAAAGTTTCGAGTTTGCTGCAAATACCAGAAAGGTAGTTTTCCACGGATCGTGGTTCAATATGGAAGCACATGTAGACGGTGTAGAAGCTCAGTGTGTCGGCTGTCGGGGAGATAGGTAAAAGATGGTCATGGCAGAAGTTCAAATAAGAGATCAGAGCAGAGGAGTATGCAGCATGGGTATTTGGTGTAAGTGATTGGCCGATAGCGATAGCACGTTCTCAAATCAGCCGTTCGAAAGTCCAAGCTGCACGAGGTGCATGCCTCGGCATTTGTCAAGAGGCAGTTTGTGAGATTACTCGCTGTCAAGGTTGATGTTGCTGTCAGGCCCCTTAACAAGGGTAGGTGGTGTGAACAAAGAGATAATAAGTCCAGGAATCAGTGCTAGTGCACGAGGATTGTTGAAATGTGAGAGCGCGTCGGCTACTGAATTGTCTCTACCGGCAACATGAAAAACCCACAGGTCGATGTTCTCGTGGATTAACATGTCGACAGATGTGATCAGTAGCGTATTCATCCCAGGTTTTGCATGTAAAGTGTTGAACATGTTCACCGTGTTTGTGTTATCTGTGAAAACCACCAATCGCTGACATTTGGGCTTTCAGTTATTTTCTGTGAACCAGGCCAGTGCAGACACCACTGTAAGGGCCTCAGCCATGAATATTTTGATGTCATTAGTGAGTATCCAGCTTTGAAAGCCCAGATCATGAGTTGGGACCCAGAATCCCATTCCCTGTGGGCATGCGTCAGCATAAATCACCAGATCAGCTTCGTCAATTGTCCATTCCACAGAGAGGAGCATGTGAACTCCCTGGCTGCAGTGCATATGCATCATTAACCAATGTAGCTCCCTGCACAGCCTGATGCTAACCCAGATAAGTTGGTGCCCATGTGCCTTCCCACTCATCTTTTCGTACAACATAGACAGTCCAGGTCTGAGCAATGGGAACACATTTAAGACCCAATTGATCCAACCCCCGAGTTTTTGAAAATCCCGAAGTGATTTCCATTGTCCGGGATGGGCGAAACTCTTGATAGCTAAGAGCAGATCAGCATGCGACTCGGCAGACATCGTGATAGTCATGGCATTGGCGTCCACTTCAAAACCAATGATCCGCAGTTGTGGTCCAAACAGTTGTTTTTCATGTTTGTGAGGGATCCCCAGTTCGTCCCAAAGCTGTAAAAGTTTAACCTGCTTTTCGGGCAGGAAAGCATTATACGGCTCGTAGAGCTCCAAGTTCCCTATGAAATCCCAAGAGAAAGTGTTGTCGACGTATGCAAACATATCCTCAATATTTTTTATCTCTCGTGCAATCCATAGCACCAGCCCCATGAAACTGCACCAAATATGGCCAGCCCTGCGGTCACCCCAAATGTTACAGCGGTCAACATGTTGATTCCCTCCGAAAGAGACAATCTGTCGAATCTGCCAAAGTGGATGCATGGGTAGCTGTCGGTATGCTTGCAAAACATCAGATTTAATTAGTGTTAATGGACAATCAGGGTAAGATTTCTTAGCATGGCGAAGGGCAAGCCCAAGATCATGCATATTGTCCAGCACAACAGACATCTTTTCACATGGGATGCAAGAATTCAGGGGAACAGGTTCAGCACTATGGTCAATACTACACGCCATTTGACTGCGTGTGGTTTCGGGATAACGAAAAGTGGCATGCTATACATCCCGGGCAACAGTTTGTCTCCAAAGGATTTTGAATAACGGTCTGCGGCGATTTCTGCACGGATGTCCTTTTCTACAGTTTCATGATGGTGAGGTTCAATTGAGTATTGGTCGGAGTTGTCCCAAGTCTCTGGCAGTGTGGGTTTGATGTATCTGCATGCGGCCAAAAGCCTTCACGGAGTCCGCTACATACCGACTCCACAAACAGACAGTTTGGGTGTGTTTGTAGGTAAAACTCGAAAAGGTTCACGTTAATGGGACAAACAATTTTGAATAAATCAGGGTACACAGCAATGGTCATGCGAGCGGTTAAGCTGTGGGGAGGATCTACAGGGGCTTTGGGGAAAGGTTCAGTGTAAAGAGTGGCATCAACTGAAAGCACACGCAGATGTTCCGTGTCAGCCCAAACCAGGTTTCGGGCATAATGCGGTTTACTTGTCCATTTCTCAAACAGGTTGCTTTTTCAGTAGTCCTGGGCAGTTTTTGTTTGTGTGCCCATTACTCCTGCAGTCGCTGCAAGTGTGGGCATAATTGCAATTACTTTGCATGTCTGTTGTTCCAGTGTCTGCAACTTTCCTTTCTTTGTTGCATTCCGCTACTGCTTCCTCGGTTACCGCTTCTGAAACCACCTTGTGTGCCAGATGATTGGATCCAGATGGTGTAAAGGTCGGAGTAGCTTTCTCGATTTGATAAGTCGATATTCCGCCGGAGCCCGATTCGTGTTCATACTCCTTTGTTGAACTCGATGACCCGTCCATGGTTGAAGATGGGTAGTGATGCAAATAGTTCCGTGATGTACTCACCGTAGCTTTGCAACTCCTCTTCTCTGTGTGGAAAGACATAACTGATTGCCTGGACTGTTTTGTCCCAGGCAATACTCCAGTCTCCATGTGTGTGGACCTGTCGGATCACATGACTCGGTCCAAAAGTGATTTCGAGGTTTTCAATCTTCTGGATTTGTTTCTGCTCTTGAGTGACTGAGTAGAGTCCTGAAAGGACATGGTCAAGGTTGACCAATCGTCCTGCAAGAACATTGTCCATTCAGAATCAGG
The DNA here is from genome assembly GCA_003314045.1 of Hygrophorus pudorinus. Classification (NCBI taxonomy): domain Eukaryota; kingdom Fungi; phylum Basidiomycota; class Agaricomycetes; order Agaricales; family Hygrophoraceae; genus Hygrophorus; species Hygrophorus pudorinus. Next base: position 8,518 of record QLPF01000740.1, read on the forward strand.
GAACTGTGGACAGGCATATGAGTTGACGAGAGAGGACTTAACTCCTTTCGGGTCTCTCGCGATGTTTTCCAAAATCTCTCTGGTCTGTTTGAGATTGGCACTCGGCACTTGTTCCGGCAAAAGTGACTCTTGAATTTTCCACACGAGTGTGGAGTAGTCTGTTTTCTTTTTTGGTGCTTCGTCATCTCCATCTTCCTCATCTGCATCCTCAGGTCGTCGCTTCTTTCCATTACCCTTAGAAGCCCTTTCCTCCCCAGGTTCATCATCACTATCTCGCCCATGGACTCCTCCAATCGATTCGAAAACACTCCTCCTGATTCCATCATTTCCTCCTGGTCTTGTACCCAATCTGTTTCCTCCAAGGGTTGTAAGTCGGTCATGTGTGTCCATGATCGCTCTGAAAGAATTGTAGGCTTGTTTGAAAGGTGGATCTCTAAATTTCAGTAATGCTTCTTCCAGTCGAGCAATTGTGATTTCTTTAGTAAATGTTCCGTCTTTATACTTTCCGATGATTGCGAGACATTTATTAGAAAGCTTGAGGCCCGATAATCCGACCAGGCTCGCGTTTGCATTTCCTCTCGCTCCCGGTCCGGAGAGTCCAGAGGTGATTTCTCGTGGAGTGGTAGTGTCTGATCCGGGTTCGGTACTGCTACCTTCGAATACATTGTCTCTGCTCATTTACCTTTAATGATGAAAGATGGTTGATGATCTGTTTCAAGAATAGCTATCAACAGAGGTATTCCATGAGAAAGAAGGAAATGAGGAGGGGCAAACTGGGCACAATAAAATCGTTCGGAATAAGTACTGAAAGAAAGTGAGTATTTAAGGAAATAACAAACAGGAGAGAAAGAGAGGGGTCGAGATAGGAGAAAGCTGTGATGTCTAAGACATGCTAGGGATGAGTGACCTGCAAGATTGTCGGGTGATTAGCCTTATCAAAAATATTCATTTTAAATTTGAATATGACATCCTCGTATCTGAGCGGCGTTTCATTGCCGCTGCAGATGTCTGGTTGGGTGACATGGCGATGTCTGTGTCATGTGGGTCATGGCAGCAGGAATATCAGTGGGGACGTCAGATGATGTGGCAGGCAACATATCCGATGACATGTCGGGTGTCACAGCAAGCAACATGTTCAGCTGTGAATGAGAAGCTACAGGTGTTAGGGCGACATTATAAGGTGTCCCTACAAATGATAAGAGTGGTGAAGTGTATAAGAGATAGTTCGTAAGAACCGAGGATGAGGTATAAGGTGAGAGGAGGGAGTGGTGGTGAGTTCTGAAGACTGAAGGGTATGTGCTTTAGCGGTAATCCCAAGAGATTCGAGCTGGGGTTACCAGTCAAACTCTGGTGCTTTTATAAGATGTATGACTAATACAAAGAATAGTGTAGAATGTCATGGAATGGGGATGCATAAGCCCTGGTCTGTGCGTTCCGTTGGGATGATGTAACTACATATGAGTAAACCGTCGGGACAATGAGTAAGCCGTCGGGATGACATATGAAGCAATGAGTAAGCATCGGATGATAGTAATCATGTATGAGTAATCTGGATGCATGTAGTGAAGGAATATGGAGAAAAGGTAAAGGTAAAGGTAAAGGTAAAGGAATTGACGTATTATGACAACAGGGGGGTCGAATCTCGGTGCAGCAGTTGGAGTGGGAGTGGGAGTGGGGGTGGGGGATTGTGCATGTGAGAGGGCCGTGGTGGTGTTGGGCAGTGATGTGATGTGAACACTCCCCAGTCAGCTCGCATTTGTGTGTGAGACGAGGTGATGGCAGCTGGTGACACGGCCATTTGCATTTGTGTTCAAGTAGATTTTTTAATATATATTTGTATTTTGACAAATATATGTGTGCTTACTTATGTGGCCCGCAGTGACTGCTTTCTCGAGCAGTTGTCGGTTGGTTGTCATGGTAGGAGTGTTGTTTGTGGGTATTTATCAACAACATCTGTAGACATTATGGTTTTTTCGAACGTTTCCTGAATTAAATTAGAAGGTTAGTGTTTGAAATTGAAAGGGAAAAACAAACCTAGAATATCAGGCAATACCTGTGGGTACTTGCGAGCGAAAATGCCCAAACCTGGATCCGGGATGAGCTGTGGGAAACAGGTACCTGACCCATGGGTAGCATTACCCACAGGTATTCCCACGGCTCAACCCATGGTTACCCATGGGTGACCTGGACTCATGAAGGTCCCTACTTCCATCATTCACTTGAACAATTTCAGCTATCCTTTTCAAAGGGCTGACGTGTTACTGGTGGTTGCCACATTGGCACACTCTCACATCCATTTTCAACCAACATTCTCACACACTTCACTTTTTTTGGTGGTGTAGCTTGTGGATTAGCTTGTGGATTTAGGACTTGGAATCACACAACTCAGGCTTATTCAGCAGTTTCAATATTTTGGCTGGCCAAAATGTACAAGTAACACAAAAAATTTCTTGTTTATGCAGGAAAAAACAGTCGCTTATTCATTCTCATGCACACGAAATTAGGCAAGGAATGTGGATGATAAAGGAATGTGGACATCAGACATGATGTCAGCCTGACTCGTTATCTTTCTACAGAGACGCTGCAACAGTAGGTGTTGATCACCCATTCAGCCGTTCTCTCTCCATCGTCCATACCAGTGGACGTGGACTTCGCCGTGGCGTGCCGTCCCCATGTCCAATTCCTCACAGATGATAGGTGTATTTTCCAGTCACCTGCTCCGGCATTTTGTGCCTGATCAACTCCACGACAGCCTCAGAGCGAGGGATAATCCGGCAGGGAAAATCTTCGGCCCGACTGCGCGTAAACAGGGTAAGCAACGTGTGATACAACGGTCAAACATAACGCAGCGCGCACCGGACTATCCCAGAGCTAAACGTCGGATTCGGTGTGATTTCCTTCCCGTTCTCGTCCAATTCCTTCAATATCGTAAACGCAGCAAGCATCGAGGCGATCGCGATGAAAGCTGAATTAGTTGCCAAGTACTTGCCTGGACAGAACCTAGTTGAGAACATGATGAGACTCGTGTGTGACTAGTGGCGAAAATGGGAAGCGGCAAACCTGCGTCCAAACCCGAAGGTATATGAAGTGGGGTCTACTGGGCTTATGGAGGGATCCAAGAATCTTTCGGGGGAAAATTCATCTACGTTGTCACCGTTCTGTTCTGCATGTGCGATGGCCCTGTAAACTTATGAGCCGCTGTATTGTCTGTTCAAGCAAGGAACCTACCAGACATTTGGCATAATAATAGTGCCCGAGGGTATAAATTGGCCTGCAGTTGCATAAGAGTTTATAGCAGTTGATGTTGAGAATAGGCCAAACGTACCTTTGTAATGGTCATCTTCCGTTGTGCAGCGTGGCAAGCCTATTGAGCGCGTCAACAATGTCACTCGGAGTTGATAAAATTTATATACATACCGAGTGGAACAGGAGGATAAAACCTCATCAATTCCTTGATCAAGGCATTGACATACGGAAGCGAATCCCGATCTTCGAATCCAGGAAGCCTGGTTGTACCGAGGACCTGGTCAATCTCAGCTTGGGCCAGCGCTTGCTTCTCAGGGAAAAGGGTCATTGCCAGAACGAAGTTTGCAAGCACCACCCAGGTCTAAGAAAGTGATATTACAACCGTTAAGACAGACACCGTACGGTTGTATGTGGACTCACTGTTTCGCCAGCAGCTGGAGACACGTTAATGTAAGTAAGGGCCAAGAGTGTCGGTCCCAGTGGACATTGACACTCACCTCCATACATGCTGCCTGCGGCCCAAGCGAGCATGTCAGCGGTCATGTCCGCGGAACCTGATTTCTGAACCAACAGTGCGTCGTGAACGAAGGAGGGTGGTGCCTTTCCGGAAGCCTTCGGACATTGGAGATGTCACTGCGGGGCGTTGCAACAACATACCATAAAGAAGACATACCATTTCCTTTTCGACATGTTCAAATGGTCGGCGGACAACGTGTTCAATATGCACCTTGCCGGCCTTTGCTTGTCGTTGGAAGGAAGCGAATGGGAACCATTCCGGAAGATATTTTACTGCGGGACGACCTTAGTTCAAGAATGGCTGCTGAAACACAATGTCAAACTCACGGAAAGTAAATGTGTCGACTATATAAGCTCCGGGACGTAAAACTTCCGAAACTAGCTCGAGGGCACTCTCGGCCTCGGTGATATACTGGGTAGTCTTTGTGTTACAATGGATCTTCTTATGGGAGTCCGAGTGTTGGGCGACTTGCCTTGTCTTCGGCCGATTGAATAGGTACACCATAAGTTACTGCCATTGCAATTCTTCCAGCAGTACTGTCAAAAAGTAGCAAATGAGAATGAAACGGAAGTCGACAATTATCGACTACTCACAGACTAAAAAGAGAATTGTATTCCTTCGGTTTATCGAGCAGACCACCCAGCAGCAAAGTAGTAATTTCCTCTTGCCCACGACAATATTTTTGTACCCGATCGGAACCAAATGCTAAGTGGGTAAGTTTTCTGAGCCTTCGCCATCGGGAACCATAGGGCATCATCGCCAGGGTCTGCATGTGGATAAGTAACGTTCGCAAACGCAGTAGATGATGCTACCTTGTTGAGGCCTACAAGTTCGCATCCCATAACTAGCTCGGGACGACCTGAATAAATTGAGCCCTTCTTCTCTAGTAAATCAGTCACCGCCTCCATAGTATTTACAATCAGCAGTTTGGTTCCCAAGGCCTCGAGAAAGATGAGGTCCCCTGGATGAAATGCATCAGTAACTTACTCTGAACATGATGAGGAAGATTCTAACCGTATTTCTTCCTCCATTCCGTATAAACAAGCCAGGGTGAAATCGAAGGAATGTCGAATACATTGCCGACGAATAATTTACCAGGTGGACCAGGCGGCAGCGTGTGAGGTCCACGTTTCCTGTGAATTTTATAGAGCCAGACGAAAAGGAATGAAATAGGGAGCCAGTAGAAAATGTTCATGGTGAAGGTTGAAGAGAATATTGAAAATGCGATCTAATACATATGATACTATCAGCGATCTAGAAGACATACGGTCCGAATAGAAGTCGTTCTTCCACTGATCAGCAAAAAAACTTGAAAAAGTCTGGCCAGACCGGATAGCCCGTTTTAGTCTGGCACAAGATTATGACCCATTTTGAGTAACCACGACCGTTTTGCCACCAATCATAGAGCTTTCCGACTGACTATCTTTACTGTAATCATCAGAGTCTGAACGGCTTCTGAACATGCGGCCGCTGAGCGCTGAGCATTATGCTCTACAAGGAAATCACTCCGCCAATAATGTTCTAAATTAGGAAACAAGTCCGTCGGTGTCAATTCACAGCCAAGACCTGATCCTTGGTATGGCAATGATACCACCACAGGCTCGGTAAGTCATCCTGTAATAACACGTACCGTCATATGATAGCAGGGTTGCCCACTGTCATTAAACGTTTCCACGGAAAGTAACCGCCTGAATGGTGTTAAATGGTGTGGTTATGGTTATGTTTGGTACCTCCGAGTCCGAGTCACCGCTACACCTACCCTCCGGCTCATTCAGCTCCTTTCCCCTTTTCCCCTTCCCTTTCTCCTCAAGCAACTGCACCCTCCACCTTGTTCAGCGGGTCCCCGCTCTCGGACCACACCAACCTCGCAACCGACCACTAGAACCAATGTGACGGGGTCTATGCGACGAGCTGGGCCCTCCTTGTCCAGTTGGTTCGTCGAAAAGCTATGTCACGACTACGATGGACCGTGGATGGTCCAGCATGTCAATACCGTGCCTATCAGTACGTCTCATGCACTTGTTTCACGTTTCAGATTCACCGTTCACGTTTCGTAGCGGCCACATCCTCGTACATAACCCTCTCACCGCCGTACACTATGCTCTGCGGGGGGGCCAACTGGCGAAGCCCACCCGTTGATGCAGCCACGAGTGGGTTTGCGGAGAAGACCCAAGAGATGCTGTTCGTCCCGGACGACGACTTGGAGGGCGCAGATGAAACTAGGGTCGCCCTAGTGCGTGTATGATTTTTCAATTTTATTCTGGTGAACTTGATCTTTATGGTTCCCTTTGCTCGCCGACAGAACCGTCTCCAGCGCACCTCCGTGGTTACTTTCAATGCTACATTATTATTGACTCATAGCCGTATACAAAGAGGAGTTTTCAAGTCATACAAATATCTATCAATCCATCATGCAGACCCGACTGGCTTGCAAGTGAAGTCCAAGTAGCCCTGAAAGGCGGATCCCTCGCGGTGCCCGGATTCATCGACATCCTCAAAGCTTGCGTGTCCGGTGTGCTGACATTATAGATATCCTTCCATCCATGTGAAGCTAGTACAATAGAGGCCCAGAGCGACTCCGCCGCCGCCGTTACCGGCCCTTGGACTTCCGACGAGATACCAGAACACCAGATATCGTACGCAGTGCACGATCCCGACATTGGCTTGGGCCGCTCCGGTATGACTATCTTAGGTTCTCCAGCCAGGGCGAAAACGATTCGTATGACGGGAATGATTTCGGTTTTGTCGGCCTGGTCGAATATCCCCAAGTGGAACGGATCCATGGCATCGAATAGAGCGGGAACGGGCGCAGATGTGTAGGATGGATCATTTTTTGACTGCCATAGGATGACACCGATGTTCTGAACCTGCAGGCGACTGTCTCTATAAACGAAGGGAAGCAGGCCGTCAATCCCAGCCTGATTGTTCCCGCACAATACTGCGGCACCATGAGAGATGAGCCAGAAAAGATATTTGCGGTTGACGATGCAGTGCTGATGTATCTTGATGAAATGATTGAAATGAGTTCGAGCGTCGTCAAATGCATCGTCCAGCCTCATTTTAGAGAACTCTTCCGCCCCTGGATGAACGTTTGAGGGCAAAGCAGACACGATCTTGCCGCTCTGCTGAAACAGATGTTGCAGAAAGCTCGTGACGGTGATAACACGTGGATTTCCAGGATGAGAAAGTTGCTGTGCCACTGCTTGGTCTCTGGCGAGGGTGAAAAGAAGCATGACAACAAATTCACCCCTGTCGCCTTGATGTACAGAGAAGCCTGACATCACATTTTGAAGCGATTTTGGTGCGTTGAAGCCTGACTTGGACATGACCTCGTAGGCAGCTTCCGAGAGGATAGGCTCTGATGGGGAGGTAGTAACCATGCTCTCGAAGCCAGGTAACATCTTGAGGCAAACCCGCATATGCGACTCCACCTGCTTCTGTTCCTTGTCTCGAGCGGTGTACGAAGTAGAGTGAAACTCGATAGGCATGCGTTGAGAAAGACAGGCCAATTCTTGAGCAGGACTAAGATCATTAGAGGACTGAGTGGTGTTGAGAAGCTTTTCAACAGCAAAATGAACAATGCGAAGCCTGATGTCGTTTTCCTCCACCAATTGGTAGCGAGTACAGAACCTATTGTGATAGTCAGTTCAGAATCACTTTTGCTATTCGAGAACGAAAGGAAACTCTTACATAGGACGCCCGAGGGTCACCATGTGCTCAATTTTAGCAACATCTTCCAAACTGCACGAACCGTCCGTGGCGATTTTCGACGCTAGCTGATCGAAACCAAGGTCGGTGAAAGGCATGATTAAGCTGAGCTTCCCCATCTGTACGCGTGTCGATGAATCATCCTGTTTCGCGGACGTGAACTGAGACATTTTGCCCGTTGTCGAAAGGAAAAGAGAAAAGAGGCGATGCTCGTTTAGTGACCTCAAGGCGCGGCGGAGTTCCGAAAACGCAGTCCACGTCACGTCCTGATTGCCCGCATATGTCAACGGGTGGGCCTCATCAACTGCCAGTATGATCACTGGTTGACTAGTTTCAAAAGTGAAAGTGCCTTGAATCGTACTGTCGCTTTCTCTATCAGCCTAGCGGAATGTCTCGTTCGAGAAGGCGACAGGTTGTCTTCCTCTTCGTCGAGAAAACATTTTATCAACTCATCGGCCGCGTCAAGGACTGAAAGTGGATCACTATCTGAAGGTTCATGAACACGGAAGATTCTCTGAGGAAAGAGGACTCTAGACTGACCGTCGTAACACAATTTGGGCGCCGGCAGTTCCTCAATATTAGCTGGAGATACGGGCTTGTCGTCTTAACGCTTGGTCTGGGTCTGGAGCATCTTTACGGTGACGCATCGGGTTTAGACAATACAGAGGTTGGGGTTGATAACATGCACACCTGATTTGCCTTTCGTACCACTTCCTGATAGAAGTTCTGCCTGTTCTCGTTGTGACGCTGCATCTTTTGGCCGTCTGTCATAAAGAGCCGAAACTTCCCAGGAAGATCGCCGGGACTCGTGCCATTCCTTAGAAGATCACGGACCGTGTTTGTTGTCTGAATGAAAAGAGATATCAAGAAGGTGTGCGCTCGCAACCAGGCGTCGTGCTTGGACTGGGGATGTGTGAGAAAGTGATGAACTTCTTTATCGGACGCAGGAAAACCTAAGCATGTCCGATGTGTATAAGCATGAAGTCAGAGGATAGCTAGGCTCACACCTTGCGAATTTGGATCCCTGGTATTGACCGGTATCACGAAGTGCTCTTTAGCCATCTCATCGACGGCTCGGGATTTACCCATACCGGAGGACTGAACGACAGCAGCGTAATGGACGTACACGGATCCACCCTGTGTGTCGCGATTTTGTTGGTGCATTTGGATATGATTCCAAAGAGCAACCGCTGCTTTTCCGACGTATGGTCGCTCCCATGACCGCTCAGTGGCTGTCGCTAGGCTGAGAACATTGTATATCGAAAACTTGAACTGTGACCTACCGACAGCAGACGCCTGAATGGGCACTGCCAGAAGAGATTCTGCAGCGTTCACATGATCGACTCGTCCGATTTCATGAAGCAGTTCTAGATGAAAACCTTAGTGTGAGATAATGATTAGAGATATAGAGATCTCACTCACGTTTCGTATATCCTTGAATCTCCCCACTTTCCACGCATTGCCCAGCATCACCGTCAATTCGGGATACCCGTCCAGCAATTCCATCGCGTTTCGATTCTCCTTGTACCTTGAATGTAGTAATCCTTCCGACGTTGATACAATCGTGACAAGAAGGAACGCGATGACATGGATAGTGAGAGAAAGAGAGTTGGAAGGTGGCTCACGAACGGTCTCCAACACTGTCTTGTCGAAGACGTTGGGTACAGTATCCAGAGGCATATTTGGTGTACGTCTAAGAGAGGGCCTCCACTGATGGTTCAATCACAGACCTTCGCTTCAAGTTCGAGCTCATATGGACCGCCAGCGCATCATCATTGTGCTTCGGGACTTACCATGAAGCTCAAGCCAAGGATCTGAAGACCTCGAAGAAGTCAGAAATGCGGTGATATTCATGCAAATAATGAAAATGAAATCAGAACAAATCATAAATATTGCATAAATGTCTGGGTGAGCAGTCCGTATAAGGCCCCGTTTGATAGGGATTATAAGTCAGATTGTTGTGAGATTATGAGTGACATTATATACATCTACCAAACAGAACCAAAGTCACACCTCGGAAACAAGAACCCGCCAGTACAGCCACAGATGATGTGCAGGCATATGAAAGGTTCTCCTTACTAATGTTGTCAACAACAACAGATGTGGTCAAAATATATCAATTGTTTTATCATAATGATTACACTACAAGTAGTGAAATTTGCGAAAAAAATGTTGGGAAAAATGAGGAAAAAATGATTTTATTGTTGTGTATGATGAGCGCAGCCATGATCAACGATGAGCCCAACCGTGATCAATGACGAGCGCTCTTGTAGAACACGATCGGTGATGAGCGCCCATCAAATTCACATGCTGATTGTTGCCCGATCGGGATATAGCTCTTTTCGGACTATCTTATCTACAATCTGTCACATTTTGTCACGGGTAGCCACAGCAATAATTCGAGAATAATCAAAAATCTGATTATTCTTTTTTGGCAGTAGAATCTCAATAATCTTAGATGATAATCCCTGTCGAACGGGGCCTAAGCAATCCGTTGAGACCCATCACGAAAACAGAACACAACGGCTGTGTGACAATTTAGGGCGATCCGATTTAAAGTTATTTCTAAAGCAGTTTCCCAAATATTATATCCAGAAAATCATTTAACCACTGTTTAAATCTTAACTTTACCTTCCAGTGAAATGCAATTCAACATATATCATATTACAGTAGATTTAGATGCATCTAAAGTCATTCTAAAAAATTTAATTTTCTTGACCAACAAAGGTTGAGAGAAAACAATAATTTTGTAAACCCTTGAGCAAGAATTTAAATTATTAGTATAGACCTAATAAAAAGGAAGACCTGAAGTATAAATGATTTGTTGAAAACTAAATGATTTGAAAAATATTTAATTCTGATGCGTCAGTTAAAGATTATTCTGAGTATATAATTGAGGATAAATTTAAAGTCATTGCATGACTTATTAGAATTGCTAAGGTATCTTGTAGCGCAGTGGATTCTAATAGACAGAGTTCTCAGCAACTGAACACATCGCGTTCACTATACATGTATTCACCTAATAGACGGAGTTCTATGTAGGTAAGTAAAATGAGTACGAAAGAAGTGTGTGGGGTATTCACCTCAGCAACTGAACGCATCGCGTTCAGTGAGGTGTGTATGCTACTGATACGAGTTTAAGTACACTACTTTAGGCTTTACGGAATATCCTGTAACTATATGAAGGAAAAGGGTAAATGTATAACGGTGAAAATGTCATTTATAAAACCTGTGGGGCTCTGAGTCGGGGTGGAGCTTGTCCCACCTCAAAACACGATCAGTACACGCAAGATCTCCTATCTCACACATACTTGCGTTTCCAACACTCCCCCTCAAGCTTCACAGAGTCCGAGTTCGGCGGCAAAATGTTTGGCTTTGGCGGAGGATAGCGGCTTGGTAAGCATGTCCGCAGTCATGTCTTCCGTCGGGCAGTAAACAAGTTTCAGGGTGCCATTTTCGATGATCCAGTGGATGAAGTGGAATCAGATATTGATGTGCTTCGTGCGTGCATGGTACTGGTGGTCCTTGGCTAGGGTGATGGCTGATTGGTTGTCAGAGTGGAGTGGGTACTGTGAGTGGACTGAAAATTTCACCGATGAAAGTTCATAACCACATTGCTTCCTTTGCAGCATGTGTGGCCGCAATGTATTCGGCCTCGGTCGTTGACAGGACTATGATATCTTGTCGTTTGGAACTCCAGGATACCACGCCACCATCGATAAGAAAGGCATAACCGGACATAGTGTGCTGATCTTTGTGCATGCTTCTATCAGCATCAGCATAGCCCACAAGCTGCTGCTTCTTTGCTCCGAAGGTGAGTCGCCAGAGCCTTGTTCCTTTCAGATAACAGATAACACGTTTTGCCACTTCCCAGTGGGCCATCAAGAAAACGGGATAAAGAGGCGACGGTGTAGGCAATGTCAGGCCATGTGCCAATTGCTGCATACATAATGGAGCCCACTACCTCATGATAAGGTATGTCTCGCATATCAGTGTGTTCTCGAGGGGTTACTGGGGATTGGGCAGTGCTTATACGCACATTTGGTTCCATTGGCGAGGATATCAGTTTCGCATCCTCAAGACTGAAGCATTTGACGATGGCATCGATGTAGTTTGTTTGGGATAGGGATATGGTGCGTGCAGCCCTGTCTCGTGTAATTTCAATGCCAAGTAGCCAATGGATCTCACCTATGTCCGTTATCTCTAAAGCAGTACCTAGCCTCCGTTTCACTTCGCGCATCGAAACAAGTGAATTGGCGACAATGGTGAGATCATCTACGTGTGCAATGATGATGATCAGCTTTGTGCCTGAGTTGTGGTAGAACACGGCGTGATCGACCTCACACTTCGCTAGGCTGAAGAGCTGTTTTAGTACACTGAAGAGTTTGTGATACCAGCGGCACCCACTCTGTTTTAGACCATACAAGGGCTTCTTTAAGCATAGGAAGGCATGTTTGCGCCCAGGGATGGAGAAACCCGGAGGTTGGCACATGTGGATGATTTCATCTTTGGTGAGGTCCCTATTTAAGTATGCACTCTTGAAATCTACCTGGTGGATCTCTAGATCAAGGTTTGCTGCCAGAGCAAGGATGGTCCGGATCAACGCCAATTTGGCTACTGGGGCATAAGTGTTGAAGTAGTCGACTCCTGGCAACTGCAAAAATCCTTGAACGACAAGTCTGGCCTTGAAGCGTTCCACATGTTCTTCTTCGCGTGGAAGACCCACTTGCTGCCTATGACATTGGCATCTTTCGGTGCGTCAATTACTTCCCAGGTTCCCAACTTTTCTAACATGTTGAGTTCTTCATAGATGGCTTTCTCCCATTGCGCCCATTCAGGTCGTTTGTGGGCTTCACCTATGGTGTGCGGCTCCAATTCCTTGGCGTGGGGTCATGGCAGCTATCAACGCATATTCAACTACTCCCCCTGGTCCATCAAAGTCCTCAAGCGCAGCATGGGCTTTGGGTTCAGGCACTTGTAGGCCAGGTGGTATGGGCGGTTTGGAAGGTATTCTGGTAGTGGAGCCTTTGCCTTGTTGAATGTCCAGAACATATTGAGTAGCTTTACGGACACATTTTTCATGTGGGGTCCGGAGGAGCAGGAAGGAACATTTCAGCAGGGGATGGCAGGGGTGTTGTTTCGGGTAAGTCTGTGGTAACAGAGTCTTGGGTATCAGGAGAATCGTGAGTCTTGTTTATTACTTCAGTATCACTCTCGCCCTCAAGGCTTACTGTTTCTTCGGGAACGATGTCTAGATTCCGTTCAACAGTAACATTCCGCTGTTCGGGCCAGTAGACCTGGTGTCCCTTGCTTTTATCATCGTAGCCCACCCATCTGCCGAATTTGGCATGTCCCGAAAGTTTCGTTCCGGTGGGGTCATGCACGCTCACCCAGCAGCCCCATTCCGGAAGGCCACATAAGTCAGGTGGATGTCCAGTTACGGCTTCAAACAGTGTCTGGCCTTTGAGGGCCTTGGTCAAGGTGCGGTTTTTCAACCAGACGGCATGTCTGACTGACTCTCCCCATAGGAACTTCGGCAGTGCACTTGCGTGTAGCATGGCACGTACCTTTTCGAACAGTGTTCGGTTTAGGTGTTCGGAGACGCCACTCTCTTCGTGCATGTCGTGCACAGACAGCTTTTGGCATGTGCCTTTGCTATCCAGGTGGGCGACAAACTTGTCACCCATATACTCTCCACCTCAGTCAGTGTTTAAAGCCTTTATCTTAGCATTATGTTGATTTTCGACTAGTGCTTCAAACTTGTAGTAGCTCTTCAGCTGCTCTGACTTTTGACGTAGGAGGTAAAGGTGGGTTTCACGAGTTGCATCGTCCGTGTACATCACTGCGTAACACCGGCCGCCAAGCGTTTGGACTGGTGTGGGGCCCCACAGGTCAAAGTGAATCTCTTCCCCATATGTGGTAGCACGCTCCCCTTCCCTTGCCGCTGGCACGGGTTTACGTGTGGACTTTGCATGAGCGCACAATTCACAGAAGGTAGGATCACTGGTTGATGTATCAAGCTGGATACCGGTCACAAAGCCCTTTTTGACAAGGCGCTTCACAATGTGTCCCATCTTGCGATGTAATTCGGTAACAGTGAGTTTTTCAAATGCAGCGTTTGCATTTTCTACTGATTCATGTATAACGCAATAGAGCCCTTTAGCTTTGGGGATGTCGCCTACAGTAGTACCATGTCCATCACGGATTTCACAGTGTCCGCCACTGAACATCATAAGGTAACCGGCGTCATCAATGTGTCCGATCGATACAAGGGTAAAACCCACTTCAGGTGAGTACAGGACCTCAGTGAGCTTTAATTTCGAGGGGCTCATGCCATTCGGCACTTCTATCAGCATTTCGCCCACGCCTGTTGCCATGAATCATTGCTGGTTGGTAGCATTGATGGGTTTGGGGGATACTTCGTGGAAACGGATGAAGTCCTCACTGTATGGCGAGATGTGAGGAGTTGTTCCAGAGTCATAAAGTTCGACACATTAGTCATTGGGCAGGTGGTGAGTTGCAGCTATTGTGGCCATATTGACTGACATCGTTGGTTCCAGTCCTATGTCTGGTTCAATGTGTTCCTCAGCAGAGGTATTACCCTTGGCATCTGGTAGCCAGGGGTTGTCAGGATTGGCATGTGCTGCTTCCTTGTGGCGGGTGGAGAAGCTCTCTGAGTCTGTTGTGTCGATATCAAATATATCGTCCATTTCACCATACCCACAACGTTTGTCAAGGTCCGTTGTCTCACTGTCTGTATCTGATACTTCTTCAAGGTCTGGTAGGCTAGGGTGTGACATGTCCGTGTTGTACCCGTCCTCCTCCTCAAAATAGGTTGCCCAGACGCCATCCTCGTCCGAATCGATGGAGGCGTTTGCTGCATCTGCAGCCTGGGGCTTCTGCTTTCCGGCCACACTTCCGGCAGCTTTGCCGTCTTTTGCGTCCTTGGCTGGTGCTTTTGTCTTTGAGTCTTTTTTGTTGTCAGGTTTTGGACTTGAGCAGGTATCTGACTTATGTCCCTTTCCGCCACAGGTCTAGCAGACTCCCTTTAGCTTCTGCTTGTCGCCCTTTGTGTCTTTGTTCGTACCACGGCCCTTCTTGTTGTCTTGGAAGGCTGACAGCGTGACATCTTTAGATTTATTGGCTCGCGGCAATTTAGTGCAGTCATACTCCTGCAATAGGTATGCAGTGAGCGTCTCGGTGTCAAGTTGCTTCCCGAGAAGGTGAGCAGCTGCAGAGAGGTGAGAGACATAGGCAGAGTAGGATGTGGGTGATGATGGAGGCATGTTCCTCATCGCTGATGGTGATGCCAGAGGAGCAGATGTCCTCCCAGCTCTT
>QLPF01000740.1:23582-44846 GCA_003314045.1 Hygrophorus pudorinus
CAGGCTTCGCACCAGTGGAGGGAACTATGGGCATTGAGGATTTGCTGCTAAGGTGTCCGTTGACGGCTTTGTCAGTAAGGGCCCAGTCAAGATGGGTTTTGAATGTAACCCAGTTTGTTCTGTCTGCTTCAAGCTTCGGAACGGAGGGTAAGTTGTCTTTAGTGGTTGTCAACATTTTGCCGGGGCTCATAACCTATTAGAATTGCTAAGGTATCTTGTAGCGCAGGGGAGTCTAATAGATGGAGTTCTCAGCAACTGAACGTGTTGCATTCGCTGCATATGTATTCACCTAATAGACGGAGTTCTATATAGGTGGTAAGTAAAATGAGTGCAAAAGAAGTATGTGGGGTATTCACCTCAGCAACTGAACGTGTCGCGTTTGCTGAGGTGTGTATGCTACTGATATGAGTTTAAGTACACTAGTTTAGGCTTTATGGAATATCCTGTAACTATACAAAGGAAAAGGGTAAACATATAACGGTGAAAATGTCTTTTATAAAACCTGTGGGGCTCCGAGTCGGAGTGGAGCTTGTCCCACCTCGAAACACGATTGGTACACGCAAGATCTCGTATCTCGCGCATACTTGCGTTTCTAACACTGTTTTCCACCGGATTTTTCGGATCTCATTCACATAGGTTCTTGTAATATTTTGTGGGAGGCAGATTTCTTAAATTCCGCTTTGAAGTTTCACAAATGACATTCCGCTGTTTCCCCGAGTGAAACCTTCCTTATTTGATTGCCCATGTCACAGATTCGTCACTGCATGTGATCTTATTCGATTATGACACCTACCTTAGCAGAAAACAATGAGCGACATGTTCAAGTCTTCTTGCGTCATTAACTCTTCTGAGCCAGGCCTGTTAGGCCTTTTGGAAACGGATCAGGCAGATATTATACAAATACCAATATTCACGTTACTCCCACCATCCTACCAATCTCCGGATTCAAACAAATTGAGCTAGTTGGATCGCAAGGAGGCAGGCAAGTAAGACAGAAACGACACCGCGGCTCGAACGTGATATCCGGGACGTGGGTTGTCGATGGGAGTGTTCGTACGTATTGAATATCCAGGTCTTTCTTCTTCCTGTCAGTTCTTAACCAGGTCGTAATCAGAATCCGGGAAAGAAACACAGCCCGCGGATGGCCGTTGACAATCACAAGAACAGTGAGTATTATAAAATGCCGCGCATCCCCACCTTGTGTCTTTAGCTGAGCTCGTAAACTCCCCCTTCTACACTTCGGTGCTGGTCATCGTCGAACACCTTCATCTTTTAGAACACTTCAACCCACATCCGTCCCTTCAATGGTTCATACCAAGTTCATCCTCGCCACACTCGTCCTCAGCGCTGCTTCCGCACTGGCAGTTCCCATCCCCTGGTACGATTTTGTGGTACCAGTTTAGTGCAGATTTATTGATCAAATTTTCAGGCACGTTAAAGATCTAGAGCGCAGGGGGGACGGTCCGAGTGGCCCACACGCTCAGGCTGGTCCGTCCGCTGGACCCAAAAGCGCACAAGCGCACACTGGCAACTCCGCGACCAGCTCAAACCCCCTCGCCAACTCGAATCCCCCCACTAACTCGAACCCAGTGACCACCCCCCTGCGGACCATCCCACCGCACGCTGCAAATAGTCCACCCTCGATAAACCGTCGATACCCGAACGGTTGGTACAGGCCATACGAGAGGCCGCCCATACAACTGAACGTAGATGGGTGGATCCCAGTAAACCGTCAACACCTGCACAATAACCCATTCCAGAGCAGGTGGCGCCTCGAGCCCCCCCAGCTGACAAGCCATGAATTCGACAGACCACCCACGCTCGGACAAAGGCCGCAGGGCGGCTGTCCGTACGACATGCTGCCCAACCACTCCCAGACGTATTTTCGAATACTTCAACGTCGACATCCGCAGCTTTTGGCATCTGAAGCTCACAGATCACCCACGGTCAAACCAATGTCAACCAGCGACCAGATGTTTCTTCAACACTTTCAACTTCACCATCCGGAGTTTTTGGCATCTGAAGCTCGCGGACCTTCCTCTGTGCCGCATGACGGCAGTGGCCCCTCTTCGTCTGGGCAGTAGACTAGAGTTTATCTCGTCCGGCAGGACTTGTTGATTACTTTATTTACTGGTCGGAATTCTTGGAGAAATGGATCCATCACACATGCCATTCGAGGAAAAGCCCAAAAGGTTGGGCGAAGTTCATGTGTTAGTTATATGGGCGATAGTGTAAATGCATGTGGAGGTTTGACTCAGACGTTCTGATGCCTCAGTGTATACCATTGGTTCCAACTTGACTGGTCCATGTGTAATTTTCATCGCGGTCGCTCCAACACTGGACGGCCAATTCCCCACAATCTCGGCTCAGTGAGACTCACTTGTTCAAGATGAAGACTTGGACCAAGGACGTCGCAAATCCGTACGCCTTCACACGAACGACATCTTCATGTCTTCTTGCCTAATAACTCTTATGAGCCAGGCCAATTGGGAAACGGATCAGGCGAGGGATTGGATATCATACAAATACCAATATTCACGTTAATCCCACCATCCTACCAATCTCCGAATTCAAACAAACTAAGTTAGTTGGATCGCAAGGAGGCAGGGAAATAAGACAGAAACGACACCGTGGCTCGAACGTGATATCCGGGACGTGGGATGTCGATGGAAGTGTTCGCACGTCTTGAATATCCAGGTCTTTCTTCTTCCTGTCAGTTCTTAACCAGGTCGTAATCAGAATCCGGGAAAGAAACACAGCTCGCGGACGGCCGTTGACAATCACAAGCATAGTGAGTACTATAAAATGCTGCGCATCCCTACCTTGCGTCTTTAGCTGAGCTCGTAAACTTCCCCTTCTACACTTCGGTGCTGGTCATCGTCGAACACCTTTCTTCATCTTTTACAACACTTCAAACCCACATCCATCCATTCAATGGTTCACAACGAGTTCATCCTCGCCACGCTCGCCCTCAGCGCTGCTTCTACACTAGCAGTTCCCATCCCCTGGTACGATTTTTTGGTACCAGTTTAATGCAGGCGTCTTGATCAAATTAAAGGCGGGTTCGAGATCTAAAGCGCAGCAGAGAGTTATTGTGGGGCGGCAGTGCGAGCGGCTCAGACACTCAGGCTGGTGCCACCGACTCGAACCCAGTGACCACCCCCCTGCAGACCATCCCACCGCAGGCTCCAAATAGTCCCTCTGGGTCGATCCCAGTAAACCGTCAACACCTGCATAACAACCCATTCCACAGCAGGCCGCACAACAGCCTATCCCAGAGCAGGCGACGCCTCGAGCCCCCCCAGCTGACAAGCCATGAATTCGACAGACCATCCACGCTCGGACAAAGGCCGCAGGGCGGCCGTCCGTACGACATGCTGCCCGACTACTCCCAGACGTATTTTCGAATACTTCAACTTCGACATCCGGAGCTTTTGGTATCTGAAGCTCACAGATCACCCACGGTCGAACCAATGTCAACCAGCGACCAGATGTTTCTTCAACACTTTCAACTTCACCATCCGGAGTTTTTGGTATCTGAAGCTCGCGGACCTTCCGCTGTGCCGCACGACGGCAGTGGCCCCTCTTCGTCTGGGCAGTAGACTAGAGTTTATCTCGTCCGGCAGGACTTGTTGATTACTTTAATCACTGGTCGGAATTCTTGGAGAAATGGATCCATCACACATGCCATTCGAGGAAAAGTACAAAAGATTGGGCGAAGTTCATGTGTTAGTCATATGGGGGATAGTGTGAATGCATGTGGAGGTTTGACTCAGACGTTCTGATACCTCAATTGGTTCCAACTTGACTGGTCCATGTGTAATTTTCATCGCGGTCGCTCCAACACTGGACGGCCAATCCCCCACAATCTCAGAAAGTACCGGTTCTGGAAAGTCCGCCAGTCCGCCGCCAATCCGCCAGTCCGCCACAGTAGCTAGTAAATGAATATATACACACTTGAATAACCACTTCGGCGGACTGGTTTTCGCCGCGATAGTCATCGCCTTCACTTTCTACTACCACCATCGGCTCAACATCCAACTTCGTTCACCTGCGCGTGACGAATTTGCTCGCACCACGTCCATCGGTTCTTCCGGTTCTCCAATGTCACCCTTTCAAACTTCAGGTCGCCGGTCTAGCGTTTCTCTTGCCAATGGACATCTAGAGCAAGTGCGCGGTGAAAGCACAGAGATGCGACGGATCTATGAAAGGCGACCATCAGAGATGGACAATTGTTTAGGACAGCCCCACGCTAATTCTATCGCATGCTAGAAGAAGCCGACCTGGGGCGGAACTTATGAGCGTACAGCAGTTGGAGGTGCAGCAACACCATCTAGTTCGTCAAGACTCCACGAGCCGTCACTTTTCAATGGAAGTACCACCTGATTATGTAGCTTCTTCTCCTGTGGCACGAGCAGCTGCATTTCATAGTGATTTTGTTCAAGTTTCATAACCTTTCGTGCATATAGATTGCACAATATGTGTACCCATGTCTTTCCACGGTGATAGACTTATTATTATAACTTATTGAATAATGACCCACCTTTACCACCCCGCTCGCAGGGACTCGGGCGCCATAAGCTGGAGAGAAATTGCACTCCACAAGGGGGAAGATATTTCAAGTCATGAAGATGTGAAGGCCAGGGGACGCTGCCTACGTTTTGCATGCCTACCTAGCGGTGGCGCGTGGCGGACTGGCGGACTGGCGGAATTAGCGGCGGACTGGCAGACTTTCCAGAACCGGAATGTCCTCAGATGAAGACTTGGACCAAGGACATCGTGAATCCATACGCCTTGACACGAGCGACATCTTCACGTCTTCTTGCCTTATTAATAACTCTTCTGAGCCAGGCCTTTGGGAAATGGATCAGGCGAGGAGTTGGATATCATACAAATACCAATATTCACGTTACTCCCACCATCCTACCAATCTCCGAATTCAAACAAACTGAGTTAGTTGGATCGCAAGGAGGCAGGGAAATAAGACCGAAACGACACCGCGGCTCGAACATGATATCCGGGACGTGGGATGTCAATGGAAGTGTTCGCACGTCTTGAATATCCAGGTGTTCTTGACCGGGTTGTCATCAGAATCTGAGAAAGAAACACAGGCCGTTTACAATCACAAGCAGCCTTCAGTGAGCATAAAAGGATGCTTAACCGTTCGAGTTCTCCAGCTGAGCTCGTAAACTCCACCTTTTCTACCCTTCGGTGCCGGTCATCGTTGGATACATTTCTCCATCTTCTGCGCCATTTCAAACTCACATCCATCTATTCCAATGGTCCACATCAGACTGATCGCCGCCGCCGTCACCCTCAGTGTCGTTCCAACGCTGGCAGCTCCCACCCCATGGTACGATCTTGCCTATGGCGTGGGTTTGATACTAATCCGTCTTTAAGGGAGGTGAAAGCACGAGGGGGCGTAGAGTTGTTTCCCCGTGGAATTCCCATTGGGGGTGGTCAGCACGAGTCATCGGAAAGCCAACGTCAAGGCGCACAAGCGCACACTGGCAACTCCGCGACGAGCTCGAACCCCCCCGCCAACCCAAACCCTTCCGCCAACTCAAATCCTCCCGCCGGCTCGAACCCAGTGACCACCCCCCCGTCGTGGCTCGTCCATGACACTAACCCTGGCCCATACCAGATTGACCCCCAAGACGTGCACAATTGGCGCACCAACGAGAGCCCAGTTGCTGACGTCCACCAGATTGCCCAATGGGTACACAATCCCTCCTCCACCAATTCCGCCCACTTTCTGTCACACAGGTGGCACTTGAATCAACGTACCAGCGCCAACCCCGCGCCCGGTTCTCCGTCCGCCACACATGCTGGGCACAGCCTTGATTGAGGATAGCGATGGAAGCGTTTCGTCAAGTCCCTAACCTGCAAACGAACCTGCCCTGAATGTGATTCAACAAGGTAGGATCCAAGCTTATCACATTGCACCCTTCTGGGAATCATTCGTACATTTAGAAGCGATGTGGGAAGATGGGAAATGCTAGAGGGGGTGCGGTGGTTGGCCCGAGTGACGGCGAGTGGCGCGTGGTGGACTTAAAAGGACGAGTGAGATTGGGGTGTTTTCTATGTTTGTATGATGAATAGAGCGTTGATTCAGACGTCTTTTCGATAATAAGCAGGGCGATGCGCGGCCTTGTTAACTGTGATACGAATATTGTTCTTCCTCTTTCCGATTGGCTTGCTTGGCCGGTCCTAAGCACGCATCGCGAGGTTTCGATGAGATCGCTGGGCTGTAGTTCGGATTTCCCGGAATTACAGCACAATTGATTCTTCCCGATATCCGAGTATCAATGGCTGAATTGTAACGAACTGATTCGGGGCTGGAGAAAAGGGTGGGAAGACCGTGACAGAAATAAAACCGCGGGGCGTGATATCCGATCCAAGGATGGGATTAATCCATTGACAATATTAATCACAGGTACGGTGTGCATAAAGGGCTGCTCAACCCCACCTGATGTCTTCAGCTGAGCTCGTAAACTCCCCCTTTTCTACCCTTCGGTGCTGGTCATCGTTGAACACATTTCTCCACCTTCTACGCCATTTTACACTCACATCGACCTCTTCCAATGATCCATTTCAAGTTCATCGTCACCGCTGTCACTCTCAGTGTCGTTCCAATGCTGGCAACTCCCATCCCCTGGTACGACCTTGGTTGTGGCGTGGGTTTGATACTAACACGTCTTTAAGGGAGCTGAAACCACGAGGGGGCGCAGAGCTATTTGCCCGTGAGCCGCACAAGTCACTGGCAGCGCGCCCAAGCCAACCTCGAAGCGCACAAGCGCACACTGGCAACCCCGTGACCCACTCCGCGACCGACTCGAACTCCCCCATCAACTCCCCGCCCCAGAGCCCCCCGTGGGTTGTTACATATGGGGACAGTCTCGGTGGCTCATTCGAGATTCACCCCGAACACCCGCACAATTGGCGCCTCAATGCGAGCCCATACGCCAACTTCCATCAAATTCACGAATGGGAATGGACGGTGCCCCCCATAATCGACCCCGTCTTCGAAATGCACCGTCAGTATCTGCTTCAGAGGCCCCTTCACCCAGGCGCCTCTATGTCGCACTTTAACCCCGCGCCCGGTTCTCCGTCTGCCACACATGCTTCTCTGTGGCGGCACAGGGGCCTTGATGATTCAGACCACAGCACTGGGCACGGCGGCGGCGGCAGTGTTTTCCCAGCGCACAGTGGTGGCAGTGATTCCCCAGCGCACAGTAGCGCCAGTGTTTTGTCTGGGCACAGTGTGATGGTGTTTCATCGGGGCCCTAACCCGCCAACGAACCCGCCCTGAATGTGATTCACCAAGGACGAGGCGTATGAAGATGGCAATGGTAGAGGAGATGGGGTGGCCGGTGACAGAGTGGCGCATGGGGGATTGGAAAGGATGAGATCTTATGACTGTTTTCGACGTTTGTATGATGTCTTTTCGTAGTGAGCAGGACGAGGCGCTACCTCCCCACTTTCAGTTTCACCGTTGCATCTCTCAAATGTGGCCATCAAATACAATCCTTCCGGATGAACGGTTCGTGATCTCGAACGAACGTTATTCGGTTCCGCGCCGGATGTTTCTGATGTCTTAGGCCTCAGGCCTCAGGCATTGTGGTTTCAGGCTTGTCGACGAGGCGACCATTGAACAGTGAGCAGATTGGAACGTACCCTTGCGCAGAGGTTAGAGGTGGACATGTAAGAAATTGGACGTACAAACACGCTTCCAATAGGTGCACTCGTGCTTCTTTTCCTTTGTGACTCGCGAGCCCACTCAACCTTCCAAAGTTCATACAAATGATATTTGCTCCTAGGTACAGTTTCACCTCCTCCTTGTCGGACTCGTTGATCTAAGCAACGAGAAACGAGGGGGACGTGGAAAAAAACGAAACTGCGGCTCGCCGGGACGGCAATGGACGAGATGGAAGGGTGTCGGGTGGGGACGGCTGTTGAAGTCAATGGGAGGAAGCGCTGTACATTTTTATTTCCTTCTTCCCGAACTTGCTGTCGTCTGAATCCGGAATTGGTTGCGGGTATCCCCAGGTAGAGTGGGTATAAAAGGCTGCCGAACCTGACCTTTGCGTCTTCAGCTAAGCTCACAGTAAACTCTCCTCTCTCCTCTCGGTGCTGGTCATCGTCGAACACTTTTCTCCTCTTTAACAAACATTTCAAACTCACATCCATCTCCAATGGTCCATATCAAGTTCATCGCCGCCACTATCGCCCTCAGTGTCGCTCCGACACTGGCTGCTCCTACTTCCTGGTAAGATCTTGCTTGTGACATCAGTTTAGTACTAACCCACCTTTAAGGGAGCTTGGGCGGCGAGGCATAGATCCACAGACCTCTGGGACAAACCACTATAATGACCGCGACTTCAGACTTGAACAGGAGCGTGTCTCCTTCATCCCTACGCCCCCTTCGCCTGTGGCGACTCGCCCACTTTCCTCTCCGCAGTCCAGCATTGTGACTAAGTGCCGGGATTATTTTCGTGGGTTATCGCGAGGAAGTACGCGTGCCTCACCTTCCTCTCCGCAGTCCCGCCGCGGCCTTCCGACTGGCTGTTCTGGGTTGCCGCGCGGAGGCACGCCTTCCTTGTCCAGCAGCGATTTACCTGGGCGCATGAGTTGTTGTGGGTGGTTGACGGAGAAATTCAGTCACGAGTGAAGTCTTGATAGAACGGATGAGATCTTGAAATGCTTTCGACATTTGTACGATGGATTGAGCATAACATTACCCGTACACAAAGAACGAAGAAGTGTTTTCAGTGATTGTTGAGAAGGATGAGGTGCTTCGTAAAACCCGACCTACCGGCTAAAGCCACCGCTGCGTCTCTCAGGCGTGCCCTTCGATGAACCGGAACAAATGAACAAGCAACGGAGGCCAGGGAGCTACTGCGACCGTGACTCCCCACGCGCGGAATCTCAAGGTTCTGCGGGTATGCTATGTTCCCCGGCAGTGATGGTTCGAAAGCGGATCTTTGACTGGACTTGGCGTGCAAACGGCCAGTGGATTTTCACGGGCTGGCAATATACATCCACAACAAAAAAAACAATTTCTTGTAAAAAAATGAACTTACCCACCGTGTCTCTGTGCTTGGTATTAAAGTTACATGTGGATTCAAGTGGTGATCTGTTTGGTTCTTTTTTTGGTCACTTCTGCAGCAGAAAACTCGAATCGATCATGACGGATTTGTCACGGTCGACAGCGAGCGCTAGGCGTTACTCATTGCAGGTTCCCCGGCTGGGAGCATTATTCAATGCCCCTACGTTTAAACTTGAATACATAGTCATACATTGCACAGAAGTCCCACTTGTACCTCATCGTGTCATTTTGACGCCGAGTTGATCTGTACAGCTTTGATCTACCGAACGAGCTTGTCAGCCGGTGCTACCCATGCCTATTGTCCGAACTACAAAAGACATACGTGTTGAGAGAGTATTCGCCGCGACACCAGACTGCTTGTAGCCACCGTAAGGCAGTCCATTATCCAACAAAAGGGTGGCGTTAACCTAGTAGAAAGTCAGTTCATGCGTGCGCGCAGAAATAGAGCACTGGTCTTACGCCTGCTTTGATGTTTTGGGCAACTCGGACGGCTCGGCTAATGTTTCGGTTGAAAACGGCACTAGACAACCCGTATGACGTATCATTGGCCATATCGATAACCTCTGGCATCAGAGATGTCGAACAATTATAAAGGGAGCTGGTATTCAGTCTCGAACTTTATTATGACCGCAACCGGTCCAAAAATCTCCTCTTGGACGATCTTCATGTCAGGTTTGCAGTCGGTGAAAATCGTAGGTTCGATGAAGTAGCCTTCTCTACCGTGGCGAGGACCACCGGTGCGAACAGTGGCGACGACTGCCGGTGGATCCAGCGGTTTTGCCTGAGTTGATGTATCCCACGACTCTCTAGAGGCAAAATGATATTAGGCGATGTTGTACAGAGGAAAAACGACACACTTGGTATTGCTTGTGGTCCCTGGTACGTTATGGGTTCGAAAGGGTCACCAAGTTTGATCGCGTGTGCGCCTGTTGTGAACATCTTCCGTAGATGTCGGCTTGAACAAAGATTCTCGAACCTGCGATACAGGTTTGACCATGATTGAAGCTACGACGTTGCATAAGTAATATACACACGAGGAGCATACAATATTCCGCGACCTGTTTCAACACTATTCAAACTCAGTTGCAACTCAGTGGGGCAGCCACTGGTCACGTGTATTTATTTATTTTCCAAAAGAAAAAACCGTGGAGACGGAAGAAATCAAAAATGCAAGGATTTGCGAAACGCTGTTATAAAAAGGTGGGAAATTCTACTGGAATGAACTGGAAAAAAAAAGCTGTCGTCCTGGCATGCGGCCTTGTGATGCTTTCAGGAGCAGCGACGGGATCGGCTATTTTTAACTATTTTACCACATCTAATCCGACTCAACTTGAAAGATTATATGTATATTCATTTCACACTGTTTTTTTACAAATCCAAGTGTACAGATGCCTTCTAAATAAATA
The DNA here is from genome assembly GCA_003314045.1 of Hygrophorus pudorinus. Taxonomy (NCBI): domain Eukaryota; kingdom Fungi; phylum Basidiomycota; class Agaricomycetes; order Agaricales; family Hygrophoraceae; genus Hygrophorus; species Hygrophorus pudorinus. The sequence continues at coordinate 34,098 of QLPF01000740.1, forward strand.
AAGAAAGAAATCTGTCCCCTCAGTTGCGTCGAAAATGTGTTGTTGAGGTCGTGAACTGAGAGTTCAGCAAAATGGTCTCGAGTTCTGATCGGAGACCATACCCAGGGGTTGAAGCCGCGTGATGGCCCCTTGGTCTGTACCTACAGCGAGGATCAGTAAAATCTGGCTAATCAGGAAATTACAGGAGACTATCATGATAGACGAGTCCGATATAACTGATATCAGTGCTCACGGTCCGGGACAAACACGATCTCAAACCTGTATGGTGCACCGCCAGACCCGTGGCTGAAACCCGCCGCTTCGAGTTGACGCCCAATTGACTATAAAATCGGCCAAACCTCAGGTTTCTCTCCATCGAATGGACACTCTGTCCCCCCTTACTAGCTATCAAAAACGCATGAAACGAGTTATCTATCCCAATGACATCCCTGTAATCGCCTCAAGATCTGGCGAGCCTTAAGCTTCAAGTTTTCCCTGTCGTATGTACACCTTTCCGCCTCACAAGCTGACCCTGACCCTATTACATTCCAGTGATCGCCTCGATCAGACCATCAAGTTTTCCCCAGTGTCGTGCGTACACCTTTTCACTCGACTGGCTAGCTGGGACGAAAATTTTTGGTATTTTCAACAACACTTAGGATAAATCCTTCAGATGTCCGTTATGAAGAAGTCTGTTTTTCCGTGGCTGCGCATCAAGCGGCCAACGAACCCCTCTGAGTCTAACCGATCCGCGGAGAAGGCAGGCCTCCCTCTCGGGAAACTTCCTCCTTTGGCTCCTCCTAGTAACAAGCGAGGGGACGGGTCAGTCAAACGAGAGCAAGTTATCAGCGACAATATTGCCCGTTTCGCTCGACTTCCCGCATCCTCGGTCTTCGAGTTGGTTCCCGCTCTATTCTTGTTTCAGAGAGCGTGTTCTGACCCGAGATGTGATATAGTCTCCTGCCCCACTCCAGCGTATATGGATTAAGCAGTGAAGCAGCTGCCGAGGCCCTAATGAAACATGGTCCCAACCGCTTTGCAACGGAACGTCCTCCCAAGCTTATTGTTCTCCTTGCCGCTGCCATTGCCAATCCTTTCAATCTTCTTCTTATCGCATTAGCGGGCATTAGCATCGGCACGGGAGATAAAGCAACATTTTCCGTCATGATGTGTATGGTCATTGCTTCGACCGGCCTCAGGTCTGATCGCTCCTATTTCTCAGACCCACCGAAAACTGATCATCGTGCATATTAGGCTTTGGCAAGATGTGAAATCTGTCTCCCAATCGTCCAAGCTTCTCAACAGTGTCACGACACGGGCCCACGTCCTTCGCCATCGCACTGATTTGTCCTCTATCTCTTATTCGGAAGAAGTGGAAGTCGACCGCAAAGATGTTGTTCCTGGCGACGTTCTCGTCTTCACTAGTGCGCCCGCCTTCTTTACCCTTGCAACCCTCCAAGATTGACGACGATGTTTTTAGGTGGAGACGTCTTTCCTGGTGACTGTGTCGTCTTTCTGGGGGAGGCATTAACCGTAACCCAAGCTTCACTGACGGGAGAGTTGATGCCAGTCGAGAAAATACCGCGTCTAGACCTCGCGCCCGCACAGTTCGATTTCCACCTCCTCGACAACCTCAATGTCTGCCTCGCGGGAACATCCGTAGCCACCGGCAACGGACGTGCCCTGATCATCTCGACGGGAAGTGAGACCTACGTAGCATCCATTGCCAAGGATTTAGCGAAGAAGAGGCCTTTGAATGCATTCCAGGCTGGCATAAGGAATGTCAGCTACATCCTCTTGGCCTTCATGGCCGTAAGTCGGTTCCTTAACTCTCAGTTCGATTGAAGGACTTATACATCGGACGCCAGATTATGGCACCGACTGTTCTGGTTATCCAAGGGTGCATCAGTAAAGACTGGAAGGGTGCCGTTTTTTTCGCCATCTCAGTCGCAGTCGGTCTTACGCCAGGTAAGTGACACCCACTCTTTCCCGCAGTCCATAATTGATAAACCCTCATCGATTTGGCAGAAATGCTCCCCATGATTGTCGTAAGTCAATGATTTCATGCCCTCTACTCTTGCCAACTAATAGGACCTTGTAGACGTCAAACCTAGCCCTTTCAGCTATGCGAGTCGCTCGCAAGAAGGTCATTGTCAAACGATTTGACGCAATACAGAGCTTAGGAGCGGTCCAAATCCTCTGTTCTGACAAGACTGGGACTTTGACAACGGACGAGGTCCGACTGTCCACTTCCACCACCAGTGTGGGCGCTCTCTCCGACTTACCTCTCAAACTCGCCTACGTAAATTCGGCGTTGCAGACTGGTACCCGGAGTCTGCTCGATAGCGCCATTGTCCAGCACGTGCGAGAAACGATCGAAGGAAAAGAGGCAGTAGGCGAGGAGTACCGTACTCTGGAGTCGTGGGTCAAGGTATCGGAAGTTCCGTTCGATTCATCACGCAGGCTCCTATCAGTGGTCGTCTCCCGGGAGCTTGCAGGTACGGATGAGAAAGGCTTACTTATCACGAAGGGCGCCGTCGAAGAAGTCCTTGATCGTTGCGTCAAGGTGTACGATTATGCCTCTTCCTCTTCCTCCGGAACGGGAGACCAGTTCAAGCCAAGCGACTCGCCCCTTCTGACTGCTGATACCAAACGGGACATCCTCGTGACTGCGGAAAGGCTGAATGAAGATGGGTTGCGCCTGGTTGCTGTTGCCTGTCGATCTACGGTGGCGATGCAGTTCATGACTGCAATCCCTGGTGACGAAAGAGATCTGGTCTTCATCGGTTTTCTGGGCTTCTTTGACCCTGTGAAACCAGATGCCGCCGACGCGATAGATACTCTGGCCTCATTGGGCGTGCAAGTTAGTTGTTTGTTGTGATCTTGGGGTGTTATCCTACTGAGCATGATTCACTATAGGTCCGTATCCTCACGGGTGACTCCCCGACTGTCGCCGCAAAAGTTGCTCGAACGCTCGGTATCCTTCCAACGACTTCGTCTCTTTCCTCCCCCGACCATGTCGTGGTCCCCATTGAAACCGGCGTCAATGAGAGAGATTTAGTTCTCACTGGATCCCAACTCGCCGCACTCTCCGATGACGTGACCGCCTACAACGAAGCCATCGAGCGGTGCTTAGTTTACGCTAAGCTCTCACCCCACCAGAAACTAGAAGTCGTCCAAGCATTGAGTCGAGGGGGTGGCGGAAGGTCTGTCGCGTTCTTGGGTGACGGCGTTAACGACGCGTTGGCAATTCGGGCAGCGGATGTTGGTATTTCGGTCGATTCGGGAACGGAGATTGCGAAAGAGGCAGCGGATGTTATTTTGTTAGAGAAGAGTCTCGGCGTGATTGCCCACGGCGTTCTGCAGGGCAGAACAACGTCCGTGTTTCCTCTCGCTGTCAAGTCGTGTATGCGGCTGAAAGTGGGTTTTTAGGTTCATCAATACGGTCAAATACATCAAGATGACCTGCTCGTCCAACTTCGGCAACGTGTTTTCCATCTTAGGTTGAATTTTTCTTTAAATGTCGTCAGCTAGACTCATTGTCATTGGTTTGCAGTTGCTTCGGCTTGGCTACCCTATCAACCCATGTTGCCGCTTCAATTGCTCATCCAGAACTTGTTATACGACTTCTCTCAAGCCTCCATTCCTTGGTGATTTTTCTTCATCTCTCCTCTCTTCTCCAACACTAATGCGCAAGTCTGTGTTGATTTAGGGACAATGTCGACACTGAATACCTCACAGCACCGAGATCCTGGCACGCAAGATCAATTTTACGTTTCATGATGTTCATGGGGCCCACCTCCAGTGTCTTTGATATTTGTGTCTTCTGCCTTAACTGGTTCGTCACAACACCGCTGAAGCTGATAATCCTCTCAATCGCTTTCCAGGTTCAGATACGGCATTAGGGACCGAGACTCGGCACTTGTTCCGCGGGCACAGACAGCTTGGTTCATCGAAGGAGCTTTAACACAGGTAGGCTGCAAGCCCCCTTTCATTGCACTTTATGCTGACTTTGTGCTGGGCCTCAGATCCTCGTCATCCATGTCCTCCGAACTGGTAAAATAGCATTTTTCCAATCGACTGCGTCAATTACGGTCATTGCCGTCACTGTTTTGGTTGGCTGTGTTGCCGTGGCGGTTCCTTATATCCCTGGGCTGCACACTTCCATTCACATGATCCCCCCTCTGCCTGAGTATTACGGCTTTTTGGTTGCCATTCTTTTGGTATATCTGCTCTTGGTCCAGGGAGTCAAGACAGTCTACAAGCGCATTTTCCATGATTGGTTGTAGATCCCGACCTTTCACAGTTTATCTGGTGTCACAGAATTCCTTATAGAATATTTTGTCCTCCGGATTATTAGTAAATATAACTTGACCGATCAAGATATCTGCGTATATGGCGATCTCAAGTTGCTGCTCTCGATCGAAACCCCCGTAGACGGCCGTTCTGGCCAGTGTAAAACCGCACAACTGAAGGGGATGTATGAAGTCTACACGCACCTTGAATAGATGGGATTAAATGTTGGATGACCAATTCATATGTACAGATGTACACTGGACGTATAACACTGGCGTGAGACATATCCAGAAGTCCTACAGAGGACCAAACATTGTCCGCATAATTCCAACAGAAGTGTCCTCACACTCCACCACCCATCAAGTTCTTACCCTTCACACTCTTCCACTCCATCTACAGCCCATTCAGCGCACTACCCCGCCGATGAGATGAAAGATGTACTCACAAAGAGCGAACAAATCACAGAAGCCGCACCTACGGCAATGGGCAGTATGAACGACTTGTCGATGGCCAGACTGTATGCATCCAAAACGCCTGGAAGCTGATCCGCCGATATAACCTCTCGCAAATGGGTCGCTCCAATGTTGAGAACGTCAGTTCCACTCAGTCCCGTTGTATGTTTCGGTACTTCTTGGACTAAGCCATTCGCAAAAATATTTTGCGCGATCGAGACGGAAATTGCGCCACCCAGCGTATTGCAGAAAATAACAAAAGCATCTTGAGTGCAAATTTGTTCCGGGTCAGGACAAACATCCAAGACGCTCGCGGACGAATGAATAAATGATAAACTTACTTCCGGAAGGCATGTCTGTCGCACTGAGAACAACTTGCACCGCGATAAACGGAATCTGAACCCCGGCGCCAGCGCCGACACCACACAGGAGTTGGTAGCCAATCCAACGGCTCGTAGAGGTGTCTACGCGAAGCATGAACAGTAGGCCGGAGCCAATCTGAACAGGCATCACGTCAGGAATGCGTAACAATGAACGTGATTGGAATTGGGAATGTATACCGTGAACACGATTGAGCCAAAAATCATGAATGGAGTATAGAAACCAAAGATGGAGATGATCGCCCCTACAACGAGAGAAGCCAGGGTATTGCTGACAAGGTACGGTATGGTCCGTATGCCAGATGATTCAGCCGTAGTCCCTTTAACAGCCTGGACAGATATAAGCAACTAGGATATTCAAAGTATCTTCATGGCTTACTTGGAAGTAAAATGGTAGGTAAAAGATGTGGCTAAATCTGTTGTCAGGATACGTCCAGAAGTCGAAAAATGACACTTACGTATACAACCCCATGCCTAAGAATAACGTGAAAACACTTCCAGCGAGGACTGTCCTTTGCTTGACGATTCTTACAGGCTAGATGAGCGTAGTAGTGGACATGTGAGCGTCACACGACCTACGACAACGATGGAACCTTACGATGGTAGCATCGTCGCCCTGCCTGATCTGAACACCGATGAAGACGATAACTAGAAGCCCAAACCCAACAAAAAGCCCAATGATTTTGGAATTGTGCCACGGGAACCGAGTGCCGCCCCACTGAAGTGCCAACAGCATACACACGATCGCAGGGATAAGCACCCCAGCACCGAGAAAATCTACCTTCCACAATCTTTCCTTTATGGTCAGTGCAGAGGCTGATCGTTCTGGCTCTTTGAAAAAGAAAAAGACTGTACAGAGAGCCAGACCGCCGAACGGCAGGTTGATCTGAAGAACGTATCAGACACGCGCGGACGTCAACAAAACAGCAATTTCTACCCAGAAACACCACCGCCAAGTGACCCTATCAGTCAAAACGCCCCCTAAATCAGAAACTAAGCATTTCTTCACCAGATGTAAGAAAGAGTTGCTTGCCTAAAATGGGTCCAACGATTGAAGCAATTCCGAACATACTGGACAACGTTGCGATGAAGAGCGGACGCTTTCGCAATGGGACGGTAAAGCCGATGATAGTCATTGCGCCAGAGAACAACGCTGCGGCGCCCACGCCAGCAATAGCTCTACCCACAATAAGCATCTTTGAGCTTACGGCTGCCGCACATATGATTGAGCCGACTGGTGGGTATGTGGTCAACGCTGTGGACTTGATCTCATAGGTAGAAACCACCTTCAAAAATTATGCTGGGACGGGAGTTAGATTTCGGGGCGGACTGAAGGGCAGAGACACGTACAGAGCAATAATAAATGTCCATTTAACATTGAAATAAGTGTACACTTTTCCGAATGAAGGTTGCAAAGACGTCGTAGTCAACACTATAAGATGATGAGTCACTCTCTGATCATTGTGGTGGACGGGCGTCACGAACGGTAACTGCTCCCGTACCACCCGACGTCTGGGTGCACCGATTCAGCCATCTCTGTCAAAACAATTGGCAAAGAACAAACCATCGAGGGAATTGAAACGAGATGTTATAGTGGGAATGGCCGTTGCTACATGCGAAGTCAAGTTGATCTCAAGACGACAAAGCTGCCAGGTGGGAACCCGCACCGATAATGGTGTTATCTAAAGCAATCTATGAGGCAATTAGTCCAACGTAGCTTCTCCAAAAGTGAATGCTTACCACAAATGTTGATAGGCATAACCCAATTGTCAGAACCGTCAACTTCAAACCGGACGGGTATTTTGATTCGTCCTCTACTTCTACAGGGCCTTCGTCTTTGGTCTGTTTCGGCTGCTCATCTGCCGCATCAATGGTTAAAATTGAACCCTCGTCCTCTTTCTCATGCTTTTCTTCATTTGTCTTAGCCTCCTCCGCGAGGGGTTGTATTGGCGGGGTTTGACCTTGGACGGAAGTCATCGTTGAGAGGAAAGCCGGAAAACCAAACCATATGTATGTGGTCGAAACCCAAGGGTTTGTGGCGACCGGCGCCCGGTGACACCTCCATCGCCGGTAACTGCGTCACGACCTGTGTATCTGAGGTAATAAATAAGTTTACTCACCGTCGGAACAATATAAATTGAGGTAGCCAATGGTGTTCACCGTGATACCATCAAGACAATCAGCGTGTGACTCCGAGTCCGAGTCTGTCAGGGCGGGGTGAAAAAAAACCTAAAAACTTCCCCCAAGCGTACACTGGCAACTCCCTAGCATAGCAGCAGGTCGCCGCGTCTCCAACACTTTGAGCTCTGAGTCTCTGGCACTGCAATACCTAAAATGGCTTTCGGATTGCGCCCGGATCGCCTCTTGTGGTACGAGTTCACAGTTTTTTCACTGGCACAATTGATCACCTCGAGCTCTTCTCAAGGTCCGTTTGCGCCCCAGAAGTTTACGTACAAAAAGATTGAGCGAACCCCGCAAAACTTAGAACTTGTGGTACCTTGTGGAGACGCCTAGACGAGATCTTCCTTGACCCAGTTTCCGGTTGATCCTAGGCCTCATGGCGCCCTCGCGGCTCGAATTAACGCAGGTGTGTGTTCTGTATACATGTTCGATAATCCTGCAGACGATAGTTAGTTAGTGCGGTCGGCCGTTTCGCATTATGGCCGTTCCATTTTACAGGATGGAAAATAGGCGGTCCCGATTGCAACGTCAGAAGCTCGCCGCAGTACCATCTTCCTCCTTTGCGTTGACTGCATCCCATAGTAAGTACGATGGCTTCAATTACCGAAGATCACGCAGTGTGGTCTCGCGGGTGCGGGTGGTGGCATTCCAAGTACCCAACCTTATACACTGATCCCTTACCGGATGCGGCTGCGTTACCGTCTTTTTTTCGGCTCCTCGAACTGGTACGCAGGTTCTGCACGCATACCGCAACAAAATCTAAGAAACATCCCCGCATATATTCCATATCAGATAAAAGCCACTGTTATCAGCAACATAGTTGTTAACCCCGTATGTTCCTCTTGTTCAACGGGTAATCTACTGCAAGTGGCTAGCACAGCGGGTGATAAGTCACAGTCCAAGTCGTAAATACGTATACGGTCCGAAGCAGAGGAACGTCTACTACCAACTTAGATCAGACCGGGAAAGAACCACCACGGCACATTTGCGGCCCAACAATCCCACTCTGCATTGAACAGCTTCTTCATCTGCTTGTCCTCGGCATCAGCCCTGCTAAACCCGACAGACAGCGTCCATGACCACCACGCGGCCCAGACGACAAGCGCACTGCCTGACGCAGTCAATGGACCGCACTCTGTCAGCCAACTTCCGCTAGTGAGATGCGAGAATGATAGTCCCGCTACAATGAGGATGGAGCCAGTGTAAGCTGGGTGACGAACGTATGCGTAAAATCTGTCGGTTACAAGTTTGTGGTCGGAGTAGATGGTGAGGTCGAACGTGAATAAGTGGCCCAATGCCTGGAAGCAATCGAGGCGGATGTAGGTGCCGAGTGCAACTGCGAGTACGCCGATAGTGAAGAGCGGTGTAAGGCGTATGTCGGGTTGCGAGGCGAGGCAGATACTTGACGAGGGAATTGGATATGAGAGTGTACTGTTGATGTAGAAAACCACCTCACAGAACGCGCAGACCCAGAGAAGCACTTGGTGTATCTAATGTAAAGGTCAGTGGGACATCCACATGATAGAAAGGGTGTGGTCTCACCAGTTTGAATATCAGCGGTGCGATTTGGAGGATGTAAAGCTCCTCGGTATGATACCGACCTTTTACCGGGGGCGGGTTAGGGGGGGTGAAGGCGAGTTGATTACAGAGGGCCTGAAAGCAGACGAGAGCTGTACGACTGAGAGACATCGTGGGGGGTGTTGGAACGAAATGGCTGGAGCCATACGGCTTTTATGGTTGATTCGGTCATCTCGACTGAGGGAGAGGGCTGCACTGCGCGGACTCGGACAATCTAAATAAGCACTAGACTTTGAGGGACAGACTCGGAAGAAATTACCTTTGGGTGTATTAGATCCTCGTCTTCCTGTTGCTTCCAAACACTTCTTTCTACGTTATTGTGACTCCTTGCAGTGGTAATGGCCTGCCAACCTTCAAGAAAGAGCTAGCCTTGAGGCCACGGAAAAGGAATGTTCTCCTTAACCTCAGCTTTTTCTGATCCACGACTTCAGGCCTTCACGACCTTCCCCGACCCGAGAGCGTCTGTGAAAAAAGAAAACACCCTTTTTGGGACCAACGTGCAGAGTTTTCATTTCACGAGTCCGCGGCCGCTGTCTTCAACGTACTCAACGTCCAACGGCAGCGCTTGAAGTCGGGGTCGGGATCAGTATCTGTCAAACTAGCCTGAGGCTGTCCAGTGTCCATCGACTTTCGATTGTGTTCTCTCAGCATTTGCTTGTCAAAAATGACAGCATCTGAACCACAGCCACTGGCAGACTCAACGATTTGGTCCCCATCCTCCTGGAAATCCAAACCAATCGCGCAGGTCAGCTGCAACGGCGTCATCCTGCCTTCTCCGATTCTGAAGGTTATCTGCTATGGTTTCTAGGGAGTCGACTACCCAGATCAAGAACATCTCTCCAAGTGAGAATTTCGTGTCCTGTTCATCCATTGTTCCTATTCAACGCCGTGCGCAGGGTTCTCGCCAAGATCGGTACACTGCCTCCTCTAGTTACAGCTTCAGAGGTCAGAGTCTCTTGCCAGTTTGAAATTTTGAATGTTACGAAGTCATTGTATGTATCGAACAACTGAAAATGATTATGTATACCACCACAGATCGAACGCCTTCGATACCAGCTCGGCCTCGTCCAGCGAAACGAAGCCTTCCTCTTGCACGCTGGGGATTGTGCAGAGAGCTTCGATGCGTGCACTCACGTATGTATACGGCCGATTCGCGCCTTTCCGAACTAGCTTCGCCATGGTTCTCAAGCACGCTTTAGGCAAACATATCGGCGAAGATCGGCTTGATCCTCTCGTTTTCTTTGATCCTGATCTGGGGCGCCCGGTTGCCTGTCGTAAGTTCCTGCCTTTCCAGCAAATCTGCGTCGTGTGAGGAAACATGACATGCATCAAATGTAGGTGCGGATCGGGCGTATAGCTGGGCAGTACGCCAAACCTCGTAGTAGCAACACCGAGAAAATAGGTGACAAGGAGGTTCTAAGTTTTAGGTATGTTCACGCTCATGGTCCCGGCTACGTTTCATTCACGCTTCATGTAGGGGAGATAATGTTAACGGGTAAATTTGAGGTTTTCGTCAGGATATCATAACCTTACGTTTTTACGTCAGTCTCCATCCCAACGACAGAACACCCGATCCAGAGCGATTGTTGAGGTTAGTGTTCACACATCGCTATATGTCAGATAGCCGCCGATTCGATAAATATCATCATTCCGAAGCGCGTACTTCTACTCAACGACCACTCTCAACTACGTGCGGAGTCTACTCACATCAGGTTTCGCATCCCTTCATCATCCCAATGACTGGTCCTTCAACCACGTACGGTCTGCGTCCCTCCGGTACGTGATCTTGGACGTTTCATCACTCTCCGGTTCTCATTCCTATTTCTGATTACCTCTCTGTGACGCGTTGTGCGTCTCATTTAAACTACCACCAGGAAAGAATT
>QLPF01000741.1:0-19602 GCA_003314045.1 Hygrophorus pudorinus
AAGCTGGCTGGTACCAGCTGTCAGCTGTGGCTGATGGAAGATTTGTGAAATTAGCCAGCTCAAGCTGCAGCTGTGTCAGCCAGCTTGCAGCTAAGCCAGCTGGACCAACACTAGCTGTACCCGCAACCATACCCAGACCCTCACTGGGGATACAGATATTTGGCAGGTACAAGTATGGGTACAGCCAAAAATACCCCCAGGTTACCTGTGCAATACCCTACCCATCTGACAAGATAATTCATATCAGATGTCATGCATATGCACAACAGTGGCACATTCCAGCTATGCAACCCCACTGCAAAAAAAATATTCCATGTTGCCAAGGTACCCATTGGTATTCATAAATGCTGGGCCAGCGATGGCCACAACAAGCTTTATAAGATAGGATTTCTGGTGTGGGCAGTAGTAGATGATGCTGTGGGAAAGTGGCTTGGAGCCTGGGTAGTACCGTCCAATTGAATGGGTGACATTATCGGTTACCTTTTTTTGTGTCTAGTTGAAACTTGAGGAGGTAAAGTAAATCATTTCAATTGTTTCAGTACCCTGTTCATGGCATGCATAGGTGTACCTCTGCAGTTCTCTACTGACTGTGGTTCTGAGACCACCTAGCTCTATGGATTAGTGTGTGCACTTTGGTGTGTTCTTCACTACCCCACATGTTTTATCCTTTCCTGACTACTATCTAGTTCCATTTTTCATTCGGATGTTGACACAGATGTGTTACCTGCACATGTATATCTGCATAGCATCCACAATATTTCCATAGAATGTTCTTGGCTATGCCTCTGACTCGACTGGGGCGATAACACTGTAATAGCATTCAATAAAGCTGTAGATGATATATTGTATAACCCCAATAACCCACAGCAGTAGTGTGTCTCTGGTTTTTTTTTCTACACATATATCACCTGACATGCTTTGGCCACAGCTTGCTGTGTCAATGGTTATGGCCAAAGTTTCTTCGCAAAAGCTTACAGGAGTTCATGGACTTTAGGAATGGTGCCTGCATGTGCAAGAACAATATCAAAGCTGGCCCTTCTGGAATATCATGCAATGAGGCATTCAGTTTGCCGGAAAAGTGGGGAGGAAAAAACTGTCTCCTCCCCATTGATGTTGAGGTGATTCAGGGGCTCAAGGAGGCTATGGGTGGAGAAACCCTCCTGGACTTCACTTCTGTGTCACCTGGGTTCTCAGAACAGGCACAAGCAGTTTATGACACATTGAATATAGGAGAGCTAACAGTCGAGAACATGTGGCATGTATTCCATGTGATGTACCCATTAGTTTTTCCATAGTTATACAACTGAAACAGCCGCCATTGATGATTCTGCAGATCAATTTGACACACCTTTAATTCAATTAACAGCAATATACCAACAATGCTATATACTGAACCATGGATAAATAACACTGTTCTGCCTTTTTTCCCCTGCCATCCAAGTTGCATGTCCGTGTCTGTCTGTGATATGATCTGTCCCCTTTGTCAACATAATTTTCTTCGGCTCAATGATGATGTACCTGCTTGCAGCAAATGTCAAGCCAAGCGACCAGGGATGTCAGCACCAGAGCTTTTGGTCATTAATGCGCATGTTCTGCTCCCTGTCCTGCTTCTTATAAAATGACTTCATTCAACAGAACAAACCACAATGTGAGACTTGTGGTATAGTCAGCAGTGGTTTAACAACCAATCTGTAACCGCTGCATTGAATATTACAGTATGTATGAGTCCTTGAGTGTGCTACAGTTTTATTTGATATTTTGTTCCAATCCAGGAAATAGCTCCGAAATACCCTCTGTGGTATTAAAAATGAATGGTGTTTCAAAACTACTGTTCAGTCGTTCGAATGAGGAAGCAGGAACAAGTGATGTCATGTCAAGTGTTCTGAGTGATGCTTATATTTACTATTGCAAAGCTTCGGACACATGTTTAAATCAACCTGTTACCCAACCGGCCACGTCTCACAGAGCTGCTGGTAGCAAAGGCAGCCTTTCCAAGGCTCTGGCTGTACATGCTGATAGGGCGGCGAAAAGAAAGAGGCAGACTTGATGAATTCAGGCATCAAGATTGCTGCCACAATTTGGGAAGCTGTGGTAGGAGGGAAACTCAAACTAGCATGTTTATTTACTACAAATTTCATCTCACCACTGATGTTGCAATGCCAGATAGGTCAAATTCAGGTGTTGGGTGTCTATCAAGCGGGACAAAACATGAAGTTTGCCCTTGATGACTTACTGGAGCGAGGAAGGACCAATTTTGAGAAAATTTATCCACAAGCTGCGCAGCTTAACTGGTGTGTATGATATCTCTTAGAACCTGAAATATACAGGCTGAAACTATTTTCTAGGTCAAACATCATACTACTTGCTCATAAGAGTGCATCCAAGTGGACATCGCTGTATGCAATCACCATTGACAAGGATCGGAAAACTGTTGATGATCTGTATGACCACTTTCTTTGTCAACAACTTGGTAGCACCGCAAATTTATCATCTCGCATGATCGAAGTATGCTTCACATATGAAAAGGAAAAAATTGTGAGTTGCATTGTGGTGACAGATCACCTGAATGCTGGCACTGATATCCACTCGCAGTTTCCAACTCCCCTAGAAGTTGACTTGGTATCTGTGTCATTCCCTTCCGGACAAAAACGGAAACACAAGAAAGACATACTCAAAGGTGCCAATGGCAGTGTTTCTGGTAAAGCCAGTGCACCATCATCCAGTCACTGACATAGAATTCTCAAGAGCGCCTTCCGGCCGCCAATAGTGTTTAGTCATAATCCGACAATGGTCTGGCTTTCTTTTGTGGGTACCACAGCTGAATTCCAGGAGGACAGTGACATAAAACTGGATGAGAGTCAAGTTGAAGAAAGCATTGAGGTTGCCGCAGATTAGGAGTTTGGTGAGGAAGATTACACTCTAGGAGGAGAAGCATACGGAGCAAGGCATGAAGCAACCAGGTTTATTGGGAAGGGGTATACAAAGCACACTATATATATGAGAGAGAAAAAAACACTCATGAAACTTCCATCACTATGTCAACTTATTTTTTAGGCTAGAATTAAGGGTAATGAATATGTGTTAACTCAACCAGCAGATGAGTATCTGCCAGAATTGGAGGTCAAAGACATTCTTTGAGCAGAATTCAAGTTACTTTGTATGTGTGATGGATTCAAATCGCAGTTTGACCATCATGCTAGAGATTGTGAACAACAAGTGCCATGTCAGTGTAATTGCTGTATGCACTAGAACCTGGTCCGATAATCACTAACATGCCAGAATTCTATTTCAACTTCAAGGGAGCCATTTTTGGCAGATTGGGATCCATTGGCACCAGCCATCTTCCACACAACCATTTCATAGCGACTCGCCTCTTGCCTTGCAGTAAACTGGACGGCAACATCAAGAAGTTTACAGGTTTAGATGTGATTGGCAATACTGGCAATGACATAACCATGGCTATTCATGTGTTTGCTTATTTCACTCATTTATATTTGGGTGGTCATATCGTGATGTGTGACCTACAAGGTATGTGTTTCAATGCCATCCTGTCCTGTAGCCTTTGAGTAACTTAAGTATCTTTAGGTATGGTGGACAAGAAAGGTGTCATGTGTCTGTTTGATCCCCAAGCACACATGTAAGTCTACAGCCTGAGTTGGCACATGCTCATTTCCATTCCTCACCATCCCTTGACAGCAACACTGAGAACACGAGTAAACACATATTAAACAATGATACTCTCAGTACGCATATCAGCGACTCTATTCATAGTAAGTACCTATTAAACAATGATACTCTACAGATTCGTTAGATGTAATACAATTACAGTAAGAACTTGAATGCTCACCTCAGTGCGTGTATCAGTGACTGAGGTGTAGGACATAAGTGACTACATATAAAAGGGATGTGCGCAGATGAGATCCGCACAAATACAATAGGCATACGGAACATAAGCGGGCGACTGAAGTCGCTAGATAAATGGTGGTACACGAGAAGGGAAGAACAATAAGAATTATAATGTACCTTGTTTTGACCTGGATTCAACACTCCCCCTTCAAAACGAGAGTCCAAGTGTGGACATGAAATGCTTGGCTTTGATGCTGGGTAGGGCCTTGGTGAGGATGTCGGCAGTCATTTCGTCAGTGGGGCAGTAAATGAGGTGGATATGGCCTTGTTCAATTACATAGCGAATGAAATGGTATCGGATGTTGATGTGCTTGGTGCGTGCATGGTAATTGTCGTTCTGAGCCAGAGCAATGGCGGATTGGTTGTCGCAGTAGAGTGGAGTGGGTTCCCTGAGCGGGCGGAAGACCTCTCCGATGAATCTGCACAGCCACACGGTTTCACGTGACGCTTGGCTGGATGCAACATATTCCACTTCTGTTGTTGATAGGGTAACTAACTCTTGTTTCTTAGAGCTCCACGATACCGCGCCTCCATCAATAAGGAACGCGAAGCCTGTGATTGCATGATGGTGCTCCTGGGAGGTGCCATCTGCATCTGAAAAGCCTTGCAGGCTGCGTTCTTTTTCTTCTCCCCCATAAGTCAGTGCTAACCTTTTTGTACCATTTAGATAACGAAAAACTTGTTTGACTGCATCCCAGTGGACTTGGCCAGGATTATCAGAGTACTGGGCTAGGGTAGACACTGCAAACGCAATGTCCAGGTGAGTGCCAATCACGGCATACATCAGTGAGCCGATAGCCTCACGATAAGGTATGTTCTTCATGCGTGTGATGTCGATTACGGATTGGGGGCACTGACTTTTCGAGAACTGCATTGTAGGGTCGAGAGGGGTTGAAATCAGCTTCAGATCATCGAAATTGAAGCGGTGGACGATGGATTCGATGTGGGAGGTTTGGGATAGGCTGAGGGTGCATGATTTGCAATCACAAGTGACCTTTATGCCAAGGAGCCAACTGATAGGTCCTAAATCAGTGAGTTTATAAATAGTGCCTATCTTCTGTTTGAATTCCGTGAGTAGAGCTAATTTACTCCTGGTTAGCACACAGTCGTCAACATGGACCACAAGGAGGAGTATATGCTCCCCCATGTGTGCGTAGAAGACGCTGTAGTCAGTTTTGGCCCTGCTGAGTCCCAGTTTCGCCAGTGTGCGGCACAAGGTGTCGTACCATTTGCGACCTCCCTGTTTTAACCCATATAATGCTTTGTTTAATTTTAGCACATACATCCAGCGGTCGGCTGTTTCGTGTTCAGGAGGCTGCTCCATGAACACGTCTTCGCCTACATCGAGTTCACCATTCAGGTAAGCACTGTGGAAGTCGAAAACATCGATTTCCCAGTTATTCTGGGCTGCAATGGCTAGAATCGTGTGAACAGACATGAGTTTCACTACAGGGGCAAATGTCTCATGGTAATCAACTCCGTGGATCTGAGTGAAACCACATGCAACAAGACACGCCTTGTACTTATCAATTTCACCAGCTGAGTTCTTCTTTATTCGAAAAACCCATTTACTGTCGACCATGTTTGTGTTCACAGGGCGCTTGACGATGTTCCAGGTACCTGCTGCTTCCAGGGTTGATAGTTCAACCTGGATTGCCGCCTGCCATTTGGGCCAATCGGTCCGGCGTTTTGCCTCTTCAAAAGTAGGTTCTATTGCTTCTGCTTCGGCCATCACCACTGACATAGCCCCTTCCCAGTCTTCTTCGACTATCTCCCATTCTTCAACAGACGCAGCTGTTTCCTCCTGGTCCCCCTTTTCTCCCTTTTCTCCCATAGCTTTGTCACCTCCCTCTCCCCTCTCCTCTCCCCCTGATGCCTTTACTAACTGAAGTCCCTTAGGTATCATGGTCTTCTGGCCACCAATGGTTCCTTCTCCAGTGCAAAGGTGTTTGACATAGTCAGATTCTTTCCGGATGCATTGGGGGCGAGTTTGCTGAGGCATAGGGGGTTCCGGAGCAGGTTCAAAGTCTGCTCTGAGGTGATCTCGTGCTGGTTGAACTGGTGTGAGAGGTTTTGAGTCTGCAATTTGGGAGTTCTGTGTCGGTAGGGCTGGTGCAAGTGGGGCCGAAACATTGGGCTTGATACCTGCTGGCTCCCCCTCAAGTGTGACGGTTCAGGAAACCATAACCCAGTGGTCATCGAACTTGACACTACGTTTGACACCTATGGTTTGTTTGTCTGGCCAGTACACCCTGTGTCCGTTACTAACCTCGTCGAATCCGACCTAGTGGCCTATGCGAGAGCGGCCGTCGAGTTTACTGCTGGAAGTGTCGTGCACCCAGACTTTGGTGCCGAATTCATGTAGGTTACCAATATTAGGTTTATTTCCAGTAAGCATCTCGTAAGGTGTCTTATCTTCGAGTGCGCGGGTTGACATGTGATTCTTTAGGTACACAGCGTGCATCATGGCTTCTCCCCATAGATTTTTCGGCAGTCCGCTAGCATGTAGCATGGCCCAGACCTTCTCAACTAGCGTGCAGTTGAGGTGTTCTGCTATGCCATTGTATTCGGGTGTATCATGGACGGTAAGCTTGCAAGTAGTTCCTTTTTTGTCAAAGTAGTCATTGAACTCTCTGCTCAAGTATTCCCCGCCTCTGTCAGAGCAGAGGATCTTGATCTCGGCAGCGTTCTGCTGAGTTTTTGCCCATGCCCAGTACTTTTTGTATGAGTCGAAGGTTTGGTCCTTGGTTCGTTGGAGGTATAGTACTGTAAATCGGGTGTGATCATCAGTAAAACTGACATAGTACTCTTTTCCTCCTTTAGTGGCTACAGGGGCAGGCCCCCATAAATTGGAATGGACCTCATCACCAAAAAGCTTGGCATGCTCCGTTACGCGCTCACGTTTAATGGCTTTCCGGCTGGTCTTCGCGAATTCACAAGAATCGCAGGTGCGTGGGTTCTGGGACTCGTCGAGTTCAACCCCCTCAACAATACCCTTCTTTACCAGCAGCTTCGCGGCGTCAGGCACGATATGTCCCATTCGACGATGTAGATTATCAATGGTTATTGTTTCAATAGTGGTGTGAGCAGATTCAGTGTGCTCCACATGGTAGAGTCCTTTATTGACTGGAATCTCACCCAATAGCTTTTTCGTGCGGTTGAAAAGCTTTAGCGATGGTCTGTCAAACACGGCTTTATGGCCTGCAGCAGTAATACGACTGATTGAGACCAGGGTAACCCCCATTTCCTGCACATAGAGTACATCCTTTAGCAGGACCTTTGATGACTTTCTGTTTCCGAGCAGGACCTCGATCTCCATGTCACCACGACCTGTTGCATCAAATGCAAGTTTATTTGCAGCGGTTATAGGCTTCGGGACAATGGATATGAAATTTATGAAACGTTCACGGTAGGGGGACATGTGACGAGAATCGCCCGAGTCGTAGAGTTAGGTCTTGGTACTGGGTTCCTGCTTGCAGTCATGTGTGAGCAAAGCACTTTCATAATGTGTATAGGCATCCTCTTTATCATCTTTGACAAGCAATCCCCTTGCACGGTTTCGAATCCACTCAAAAGGTGAGTTTTTGTCGTCTGATTCACTCTCAGAAGAGCTGCTGTCAGAAGTATAGAGGTCCGGAAGATCATCATCAGTGATCTCGGGCTCATCTTCAAAAAGGCCATCGAATATATCTCCACAGTCGTCAAGGACTGTATCCGTAGATCCGCAATCAAACACCATCCATGCTGCGTCATCAGAGTCAGCAGCCGTTGCGGCTTGCTCCTTCTTGGTTTGTGGTTTTCCCTTGCCTCGTGGGCCTTGCCCCTCTTTTCCACTGCCTTTTGCCTAACAGTCAGCCTTGATGTGGCCCTTCTTGTGACAATTATAGCACTCGAGGTCAGATTTTCCGCCACCCTTTTTCCCCCCTTGAATCAAGTACCCGCCGTGAACGCGGCATCATTCTTATCTTTCTTGGAGTTTCTGGACTTTATGATGCAGCAATCTGCCTCTTGTCCCATGACCTCCATGAGATCGTCAGGAGAAATCTTTGGTGGCGTGATGGTTATCTCGTGAGCAGGGATGGTGATGCCTTGAATGGTCATCGCCTCGAGTCTCATTGGGTACAGCATAGGGCTAAGCTGGTTCGAAACAGCGGTAAGGAAGGTGTCATATGACGCAGGAAGTGATCTGAGTATAATTGCACGGAATCTGTCATCAGGAAGGATCTCTCCCATGGATGCGAGATCATCGCGCATCTGCCGAAGCTTGGCTAGGTGAGTGCGCATGTCTCCCTTCTCTTCGCACCTTTCATTCTGAAGCTTATGACGTAGCTCCACAATTATCAACTGGGATTTTTGGTGGTGGTGCTTTACCACTACATCCCACACTTTCTTCGCAGTGGTCTCCTTCCGGACAGTAAGGTAAAGTGCTGGCGGCAATGCCTCAGACAATCCCTTCCGGATTGTAGCTTCCCCTGACACCCATTTCTCCAGCTTCTTTTCAAATTCGTCAACGGTGGTTTGTTGCACGGCTGTCAGCACCATGGCCTGACCTTGGACAGAGGGATGGGGGTTAACCGGCTCGGTTCCGGTGCCGTTGATATGATTCTTGAGAGTATGGGAGGTGCATTCGAGCTCAACGCTGTCCTGGAAGAGGATCCAGTTCGAGCCGTCGGAGCGGAGCTTTGTGAGGGTGAAGGATTTGGTAATTTTGGTAGTGGAAGATATTTTTGCGAAGGTAAGTGGAGTTGTTGTTTGCTTAGAGAGGATTGGGGCTCATAACCTATTAAACAATGATACTCTCAGTGCGTGTATCAGCGACTCTATTCGTAGTAAGTACCTATTAAACAATGATACTCTACGGAGTCGTTAGATGTAATACAATTACAGTAAGAACTCGAATGCTCACCTCAGTGCACATATCAGCAACTGAGGTGTAGGACATAAGTGACTACATATAAAGGGGATGTGCGCGGATGAGATCCACACAAATACAATAGGCATACGGAACATAAGCGGGCGACTGAAGTCGCTGGATAAATGGTGGTACACGAGAAGGGAAGAACAATAAGAATTATAATGTACCTTGTTTTGACCTGGATTCAACAACACAAAGCCTATTGGGATGGAGGTCCGAAAAAATTGCAGCATTTTGTTGATCAGCATAACCCAGTTTGTGCAAACAACTGGTCGGTCTTCAGCTTGCAGATTGTGAAGTTGAGCACTTGAAATCATTGAAATCAACAGACAGATCTCCAGGTAAGAGTCTGAGGACTCGAAAGCCTACATTATCTTTTATTATGGCCCCCAACCAGCAGAAATGATTTCCTAGCCATTGGTAGCGATCTTGTTATTCTGTTTTTGATGTCATAGTTCTTCTCTCCCAGTTGATGAAAATTTACTGTATATACGGGGCCATCTATCTGAGGATGCTTTGTCCCGCATCCAAACAGACTGATGATATTTTCAAGGACATGGGCTTACTCTCAGCCTTAATTATTATATTAATAAAAGAATAATACTACAAATATGCCTGTATACCTCAATTTAATAGTCACGCTAGGACCCCACCAAATCGAAAAAGGAAATTTACAAACGAAACAGACCTGACCCTGCTCAACGACGTAGAGGCATGACTGCTTCCAAAAGCAGCCAACTTCGATTTACGACTAATCTAAAAAAGAAAGATCCGCAAATTCCTTTAAATCTTATTTCTATTTCTCTCTTCCATCCATCCTCACAGTATGCACCGTATCCACCTCCTCACCCCTCCCCTCACCCCCTCATCCAGCATACAATCCACCGAAGACGACTCAAATGACCCTTCCACTTCCCGTTTTCTCATCGTAACTTTCCCTCAATGTCTCCCCCTTCCCCCCTCTGACCGTCCACCAACAGGTCTCCAATGTCCCTAGAGACGCCGTATCAGACGACCTCAAAGCAACCTTCTTCAGCTCATTCACCCCCCCACTCAAAAACCCAATCAAAGGCGTCTTCGTCCGCTACCAGCAATCCCACGGCGTCGTCATCCTCGCATTCTTCGACGACAGGGACGCCGCAACAGCAGCAACCGCAATCCAAAACGACATCCTCCAATGCAGCTTCGTCCACCTCGACCAACTCGTAAAGGTGAATCCTTCCCCTCGTCTCCAATCCTCTCCTAACCCCCACCCAGCTCATCGGCAACTCCCTCTTCGTCCACGAGACAGACGCCGCCTTCTCCGTCGCCGTCGACGACCCCACCACAAAACTCGACTTGCCCACCCTCAACACCCTCCTCCTCTCCTTTGGCGAGCTCCGCTCCTTGACATCCAACGACGACGCTCCCCAGACATTCCAGGTAGAGTACCACGACGTCCGCGACGCCAACGCTGCCTACGCCGCCCTCGACGCACAGTTCATTTTCGGCGTCCGTCTCCGCCTATTCGGCCGTGAATCAATCCCAGACGACATCGCTCCCGACGACGACCCCCTCGTCGCCGTCCCACAATCACAAAACTCCATCCCCTTCCCCTCACACGACGACCCCCCAACCCACCTCACATCCCTCACCCACGACCCGTACGGCCGTCGCCGCTCCAACCAGCTCTTCTTCGACGCCCGCGCGCCCCCCCCAGGCCACACTCGGACAAGGAGGAGCATGAGCGTGGACGTCGACATCGACGTCGACGCCGAGGGCTGGGTCAATGGCTTTCGCTATCGCCCCGACTCCAGTCCAAGCCCCGATCGAGAGCCAGACCTCGCAGCGGAGGAGCCAGACGGTGACACCTCCACACCTCTCCTCCCCTATACCAGCGAGCCCCACGATGGCTGCTACTACTGTCCCTCGCGCGGGCCCGGTCCCGACCCCGCCGCGTATTACACGACATCCCCCCTCGGGCCTGGCGCGTACTACATGGTTCCGCCCCAAACCCAGACTTCGCCCTCCCCGGGACCCGTCCCTACCCAGTCGCGCGCGTTGCATTTCCCGATCCCACCGGGGTCGCCGGTGGGCCTGGGGTATGCCGGGTATGTGTATGAGCCTCTGCCGGGCGTTGTGGCTGGCAGCGGGTGGGACCATGGGTCTGGGAACCAGGAGTATTGGCAGGGCGTTGGTATGAATATGGGCATGGGCGGAGTGTACTACCCGTCGTACCTCCCCCTCGTCCCCCACCCGCAAGTGCAACCACAGCAGCAGCAGCAGGCACACGCGTACTACCCGGCCCTGCCTAGCCACGGCACAAAGGCGCCGCACGACGTATACCCGTACGCACACACATCCGACCACGGCGTGTACTTTTCCCACCCCGTCGCGTCGCCCGCTGCGCCCACGCGCGAGCCCCAAGTCCACACGCCGAACGGCCCGACCCCGCGGGACGCCCCACCGGAGCGCAACCAGCTGAATCTCGCGCGGATCGAGGACGGGCAGGACACTCGCACGACGGTGATGATCAAGAACATCCCGAACAAGATGAGCGACCGCGATTTGGTAGCGTATATCGGGGGCGTGTGTGCGCGGCGGGTCGATTTTTTGTATTTGCGAATGGATTTCCAGAATGGTGAGTGGGTTCTGGTGAGTGGCGGTAGGCGGCTGATTTTCGCTTCGCGTTAGGGTGTAATGTTGGGTATGCGTTTGTGAACTTTATACACGTGCAGGATCTGTTGGTGTTTGCGAGAGCGAAGCTTGGGGTCAAGTGGTCAGTCGTCGTCGTCCCCCCCGCTGCTCGGCCCCAACGCCCGCCTATTTTTCCAGGAACATGTTCTCCAGCGAAAAAGTCCTGCAGATGAGCTATGCGAATTACCAGTTGCGTCCCTCCCCTGCCCTCCTCTCCCTTGCTCACCCCCCTCTCCAGAGGCAAAGAAGCGCTCGTCGAAAAGTTCAAAAACTCGTGCATAATGGACGAGCGCGAGGCGTGGCAGCCCAAGATCTTCTACTCGACGGGCCCGAACCAGGGGCTGCCCGAGCCGTTCCCGGCACCCACGCACCTGAGGAGGAAGGAGCGGAGTACGCATAATCGAGGGGCGCTGTTTGGGCCTGGGGGGAGGAAGCCCGCTTCTGCGTCGGTGGGTACTGTGGGGGGCCCGGGGCAGTGGCAGGGGAGGGGAGGGAACGTGTGAGTGAGTGTGGTCGTTTGCTTATTAAAAGGGGGCTTGTGCCTGCGGTTTTTCTTTCTCTCCCTGTTCCTGCTCTGCTCTGCTGTCTCGACTGTGGGCGCTACTTCCAAGTGTGTTCCCGCTTATTCACGTGCTTTCTAATCTGTTGTTTTTTCCAACTCGCCATCATTCCGCTCTTCCGCATGCTGCCGCAGGATATACCGGCTCCGATTTATCACCCGCGCTGATAGATGCTTACGTATGTATGTATTTGTTTATACCGTAAATTAGAAAGAGGCTGTGCGCTACGTTACCATCTTTTCATATCTCCCTTATCGCCGGGGTACTTCCGGAAAAAAGGACATCCCAGTAGGTCGTTCGTTTCATGGACTACAAACAAGACACGTATTCAAAAGGTAATCTGTACAACCCTTCGGTAATCCCTTTCTCTCAGATCACGGAATTCGCACAATGACCGGGCACCTGAACGAACGAACAATCGACAACAGCATCTAACTTTTTCAGAATTGACTCACGGTGCAAATCCAGAAAACTCAATGATGGGTGGAGGTGCCGGGGGACGAGGCGGGAGGAGCCGTGGAGCCGTGGTCAGCCGCATGGACAGCGCCTGTGCCAGTGCTGCTACTACCGCCGCTGGGGGTAGTCGGCGGTGACGCACCAGTGCCGGTACTCGAGAGGCTAGCAGGGCTCACGGGCGGGACCGACCCAGCAGGAGTCGAGCTGAGCGACGCCAGTGAGGGATCGGTCTGCGAGCCTGGCTGCGTGGCCCCGGTGAGGGAGGCACCGGGGAACCCGCCAGGGCCCGAGGGGAACATGGCCGATTCCGAGAGACCTGGGTAGCCGGTCTGGGGTGACGTGGGACCGGCACCGGAGGGTGAGCTCTGCGGATTGCCCTGTTGCCCGCCTACTGCGGACGAACCGGCGAGGGAGATGCTGCCTGGGGGACTCTGCAGACCACCCTGCTGACTACCTTGCAGACTGGTCGATGGACTGCCTGTCATGGACAAACCGGCGAGAGAGGTGCTACCTGGGGCACCCTCCAGACCATTCTGCTGACCGCCCGGCAGACTACCTTGCGGACTGGTTGGTAGACCACCTGCACCGGCGAGAGAGGTGCTACCTGGGAGACCCTGCAGACCGCCCTGTTGCCCACTCTGCTGACTGGGAAGCATCATGGACGGGTCGGTCACTTGGCCTGGATAGGTTGAGGCACCTTGCCCGGATTGCGTGGCTCCAGCGAGGGTGCTACCCGCGAGCGTAGAACCACTCGGGGCTCCCTTGGTAGGTACACCAGCAGCGCCCGGGGCTACGGGCACATTCTGTCCACCATATGCGTTCGACTGGTCTGGCGTAGCGGGGGGTCTCGTCCTGCATGCTTGTTGGGGACCAATGTAATAAATATCCCGCGCATGAACGCGTTTGGGACTGGAATCACGCTTGGTGGGCGTCGACTCGAGAGGGATATCTTGGCGGGTGTTCAGGATGGATCCATCAATCTCGCGACTGGGAGGGAAAACATTAACTTTTTTTTTCTTATACGGGTGGTCACCGGGCTTACGCAAACACGGGCTCGATGGCTCCCACCGGTAGGGCACGGGCGACAACAGCATCCACTCCCGCACTGTTTCGGACGCTGTCGAATGGGGTATTAATGTAATGTACGTAGGGTAAGTTATGCGCTGGGCGCTTACCTCAGGGGCAAGGCGAACGAAGACGAGGCGGCATTGAGGAGGAGGGAAACGAAGAGGAAAGCAGAAGTTACGTGAACCATTGTTAATGAAAGTGAAGATTAACGTAGATGGCGATGAGCGTCTTGCGTCGAAAGGACCTAAGTTACTCTGTAACTTGAGCGATGGGGGGGAGTTGTGAGCACAGCTGAAGATTCGACCCTTCGCACAGCAATCCTTATATACCGCAACGGGACCCCGCATAGATCCGTGCAGCGTGTTTCATGACCATATGTGTCGCCGATTCCGGACGCGTGATTCTTTTTTTTTACCCTGCCGCACGGCGCACGCGGCGGAATCCGTGGTGTCCTCGACGAAGGAACTCCATGATTGCCACCATTTTAGCGAAGCAGAAGTAGGGTTGGTCTAATAACATGTCGGTGGAAATAATATCCCAGCTTATATCCGACGTTGATAACACCGGTAACTCCAAATCCCAAGGATTCCAGGATGTGTTGAAAACGCGTGTTAACGAGAGGTCGATTGGGTGGCTTTTCACAATGTCCTTATGAGGTGTATAGAAGGAGTTCGGAGGCACGAAAGGTCTACGGGGAGAACTCATCTTCAGGTTCGTGTGATTTGATGCCCCTTCGAGTTCGTGTGTCAGAACAAATTCACCACTGAAATTTTCGTTTTCTGCTAAAGATGGCTGCTGCTAAGAACCAGAAGCGAGGGAAGCGAAATAATCAATCTGCAGCCCACCGGCAAGACCGGGCTCGAGCCAAGTGAGTGCGAGCGAGGTTGGTTTTGCAAATAGTTGAGGCAAAAACAATTTCGAAGAGTTCATCGGCGTAAGGGCCACTGAAAGCCTCTGCAACAAGCGGTGGGCCGACGCCGTCTGGTCCGCAGCAGCAGCGGGCCTACTCTGAGGCTAGCATATAAAGATTGGCTGGATCATCTGTGCGAATGAGGGCATATCGCCCTCCCGGTGTACCGCACAAAGCCAAGGCTGATTTGAACAATATCGCGAGGAGACATCCTCCACGGCCGTATAGTATGGCCGGACGAATGACGATGTCGTTCACCACGATCGTGTTCCAGCAGCCAGGTAACGAGTTCAGTAGGGCGAGTCTAACACCTTGTCAAATGTGCTCACGGTTTCATATCGGACGTCGTTAACCACGGTCGTGTTCCAGCGGTCGGGTAACGAGTCCAGCAGCCTGAGGGCGAGTGCATCTAACACCGTGCTCTCACAGTTTCATATCAGTCAGCCTGCGGCACGATCTCCGACCGGTGCACCCAGGTTTCGGTGAGCTTGATTGCATTGTTCACGGCCGCGAGCGTAGACTAGGCGGTGGTATTGTCATCGCGGCCCATGGCATCGATAAGAGGAACTGATAAGCTTAAGGTCAAGCCGGTTTCTGGAATCAGAATAACCAACAACACGAGCATCAGATTTACGTGACGGTATTCTGATGACTTGCTTTCTAAGGTGTGTTGCACTGGCTGCAGATTTAGGACATGTCCGCCGCGAACCAACTCCTGGCAATAGATCATTTCAATATAACAGTGAATCGACAGAGCCTTGAGCCTCGGAGACTCTCAGGGTTGACGCGATCACGGGTCGATGGCATACCTCCCCACCTTCTGCATGCGAGCTTCTTGCTCGAAAAGGCTATTTCCACATGATCGGTCTCACCCCGAGGTGAGATGTCCGCTATAAGCACCTCTCAGGCTGCTGCGCTTTTCCGCTTCCTATACCATCACTAGGTCGGTAATGGATACCCCAAGCACACTAACGCCTGCACAGGTCGCAGTTGCGATGCTCGAGGCCGGCGTGGCGAAGCACAACGCACGTTATGATATAATTTTCTTTAAAGCGGTCGGTGTATAGCCAGCCTGAGTGGAATCAGGAAGCACTCAACAGATCTGGTCCTCAGGTCCTCGCGGGCGTGATGCTCTCCTTTGGAGGCCTTCTGTCGCAAATCATATCAGGCGGTTCTCCAGCTTTGAACACGTCTAACCCGGGGCTTGTGAAAATTCTGGGCGGTATCGTCTTTCCCGTGGGGCTCGTGATGTGAGAGTTGTCAAACCATTCAATGTCTCTCGTGTTTTGCGCCTAACAGCCTGAGCACATTTCAGGATTGTTTTGCAAGGACAGGAGCTTTTGACGAGTAATATGATGGTATGCATCTGCGTCCGTACACCTTGTTCTTGATGTTGACATCATCTACTTGCTGTCAGATCATGCCCATGGCCGTAATAAAGCGACTGGTGCCGTGGTGGAGTATGGCCCTCAATTTTCTCATTGGTATCTTGACTTCCCCCCGATATCGTCTCAAAAACCAAGTTAACGCATTTTGTTTCAGTGACATTCGGAAACCTTGTTGGAAGTCTGTTCTTCGGCGCAATACTCGTGCATTGTTGGTCACTCACACCTATGTCTTGCATAGTTTGAACGTTTTGTATTTAGATTCCGGCGTCATTTCAACCGAGCCTTATGATACATATGCTAAAACATTTGCTATGTAAGTGTTTTTGTCTCCATTTATAATGTTCTCAATTCATGGTCGCGGTAGCCGCAAAGCAAGTGATCCACATTGGCACCAGATATTCCTTCGTGGAATCGGATGCAACTGGCTCGTGTGTATTGCGATTTGGGTAAGCCTTGTTACTCCTGCGCGGCAGAACGTGTTTGACGGTTATCAATTTCTACTCTCCAGCAAGCAGCTGGCGCTAGAGACACCATTTCGAAGGTTGACTTCATAACCATTCATTACGCCCTTGGCTGATCTGTTGTGGATTTGAAGATATTCGCGATTTGGATACCCATTTGGGTAGGTATCCCATTTCGTACTCAGCCCCTCGATTTTGACGCAATGCTGCAGATTTTCGTGGCTTGTGGATTTGACCACGGTAAGATTGTTGCTCATTTGCGGCTATTCGACCTCATGTCGCCTCAGTTGTTGCCAATATGTTTTCTATTCCGCTGGGGATCATGTTTGGTGCCGATGTACGTATATCATACACCAACCGGACAGTACTGCGTGTTTCTTACTTTATTCCCAGCTGACAGTTGCCCAGTACATTCGGAAGTACGTGAACTTCCTTCCGTTCGTCATGGTTGAGGTCACCTTGAGCATTTTGAATAGGTCACTTGTCGCGGCGTATCTCGGTAACATTGTGGGTGCACTCCTGGTCGCTCTTCCGGCCGTGTACTTTTATTTGGGTGACTACGCTGCAGGCGGGCTGCGCACTGCTGAGAATGGTGCGAAGGCACAGAGCGCTAGTAGTCACACATCTGACACCAAGGAGCAATAATGTCTCCCCAGCCGACTTCCTTGTACTAGTATTTTATTCACCTTCTGATGTCCACCGATTTCTAATGCATGTCTGCCCGATGTCCACGAATTTACTCTCTCTCGACTACTTAGCCAGTATTGACAACCCACGAGACCATATGAACATTCCAAAATTCCTCGTCTAATGATTCACCTTTACTTGACACCAACATAACGACACTTGAAGCTTGAATGCTTAAACAGCAGAAACCCACTCCGCTATGGCCTTGAAAGCCTCTCCTCGCTCTGGTTCATGCCATCCAAATACAACATAGTCATGGATCCCATCCTTCACCTCGAAATATGTGACTTTGCCCTCACTACCCTCCGTACCATCGCCTTCGCCGAGTTCCTTTATCATCTTATCCCTCAACGTCTTGATCTGATCATACAAAACTTCTGCCCCACCAGCCAGTATGAACGTTCTCGGGAAACCGGCGAAACTAACCTTCATCGACGGATGGACTGACGCGGGAGACAGATATCTATTCACATCCGCTTCATCCATACCATGCGGACCCAGAAAGGCTCGCGCGAAGTGCTTCGCTTGCTCCAGTTCAATGAAGTCCGACTTGGCATTTTCGGCAAACGAACAGCCCGGCACGTCGTGCGATTGTCCAATGTCAGACCAAGGACTCACAAGGAGTATGGCACTAGGGGGCGCCGGGAGGCAGGCATCCCCCTCGGTTATTATCCGGTGCTCAACGAGGTAGCGCGTAAGGGCAAGCGTGAGGTTCCCACCTGCGGAGTCGCCTTCTACAATGATATCGCTTGGAGCGAAACCCACAACGTTGACGAGGTAGTTGTATCCCGCAAGCGCGTCCAGGAGAGCGGACGGGAAGGGGTTGGCTGGTGGATCTGGAGCGCCAGCAGATAGTCGGTATTCGATGGAGAAGGTACGATGTACGGTATGGCAGTGTTGCAAGATACCGTGGGCGATGGCTGCCGTTACATCGTTAGGGTGTGCAGAAAATGTACAGTATCCGCCGCCGTGTAAAATGTAAAACACTTTTTCGCCTGGCATGGGGGGCGCGGCGACGGGGATGGTCGAACCTTTCTTATGCACCCAGTAACCCGGAATGCTTATAGAAGAGACGGAAGCCTTGTCGGCCCAGGCTTTGAGTTGACCTGTGAGAAATTGTGGAACAGCGTCCACCCAGACGCCATTCACGCCTACGTCAGGGGCGATGGCAAGGTGTGTTGGATGTGGGAGAAATACGCCGGCTCTTTACCTGAAAATCAGCCATCGGGGTGACATCTGGCGGAGGAATGACTCACCTGCGATATAGCCTGTAAACCGTTCTCAAAATATGAACCATTAAGACGCGGGTCAAATTCCATGAACGTCTCGGACGCTGTGATCTGGGAAGGGAAGACAAACACAAGAATGGAAGTAGCGCGAAAACGTTGGCAAGGACTGTATAGGCCACATAAAGGGCCTTGAAGGGCTGCCGTCGCAGGATGTAGGACATCCTGTAGCAGACTAGGCATCGTGCCCATGAAAGGCGGCTTTTGAACTCTGTGCCAAAGGGAGATGGGTTGACCCGAGTATGCCAGTGAATAGAGTTGTCTGAGTAGACGGGCAAAGGATCAACCGGTGCCACGCGGGGGACTCGAGACCTGATGTACGAGTAATACACTCACCGATTACATGTATCCGCCTTCCGTTTCATATTGTAAAGGCAAAATGGCACGACCAATGGCCCATCGCGGCCGAGTCTGCCACTGCTGGTAGTGCATCACTGAATATGCAGTAAGCACGTCCGAACTTTTTGATGTACCTACTAGTATCTGCCGCTGTGACCGAAAAGGAACCTGGCTTTGTGGGTGGCACAACTGCCAAACTAAGGGCAGAAATCAACAAAAACGTTGAGGTGATTGAAAATTCTTCGCACCGTCCGTTAAGTCAATTGATTCGGTATATTCCGGAAGGTCCGATTTTCGAGCGCAAGGAAAATCAGAACTTTCACGTCGCTATGAGGAGAACAAGGAAAACATGATAACGATGAATACTGAAAATATTAGGCGGGTATACGAGAACTCCGAGAATTGGAAGCAGAACTCGAAAAAAGTGTATCAGGTACTATGATGGTCAGAAGCAGAAAATATTGCTGAGGTGAGTAGCCACGTGTTTTTGTGTGTAGACTCTGGCTCTGATCAACGCCATGGGAGACAAGGAGAATGCTTAGCAGCCCGTCAGAGCGCGACCGTTACCTGGCAGTTCCAACTGGGCGGTTAAAGGAAATGGAGGTTCATTTGAAGGGAGTCACCTACAACTTGAAAGCCGGAGCTGTATCACAGGCTACCTCTAAGCCTTGTTTTATTCACAGATAAGCACAAATCGCCATAACGACACAATCATGTCGCAGTTATCCACTTCCCATTGGCTTTGACGTTTCTCCTCTCTCAGGCTCATGCCACGTGAAGAGGAGATAATCGATAATCGTGGATCCCATCCATTGCCTCCGGGATCCATCCATCTAGCTTCAAGGATTTTCCGAGGGCTTTCATCGTAACTGAAATGTTGTTTGCTCGGATCAAGGTAATGGGTGGTGAAGGATTTGGGTGACGGCGGGGGTTTTATGAATATGTATTTA
>QLPF01000742.1:0-10728 GCA_003314045.1 Hygrophorus pudorinus
ATAGGCAACTTCAATGCTGAACACTACATAGTCGTAGCGAACCTAGACCAGTATGATATCATACTGGGATCAGGATTTATGTGCAAGCATAAGGTCGTACTTGACCTCAGAGAAGAAAAATGCACAGTGTTTATAATAAATGGCGAACACTATATCGAGCATACAGGCGACTTTGGTTCCCCAAAATAGTGATGCCGAAGTTCAGTTCGAACCGGAGCCGAACCTGGTTCGAACCTGAACCTAAAGCCAATTTTGGGTGACTTTTTTGGACCTAAAAGTGATTCTTGACCCCAAAGATCACAATCTTTGGGGTCAATAAGGACTGTATATTGATAGACTTTTGCCACTATGAGTGTCACCACCAGTGAAT
Source organism: Hygrophorus pudorinus (assembly GCA_003314045.1). Classification (NCBI taxonomy): domain Eukaryota; kingdom Fungi; phylum Basidiomycota; class Agaricomycetes; order Agaricales; family Hygrophoraceae; genus Hygrophorus; species Hygrophorus pudorinus. The sequence goes on from QLPF01000742.1 coordinate 371, forward strand.
GATATGTAATATGTCTGAATTTTGAGTGTAGTCCTAAAGTTGCTATAACTTGGTCAATTACATGTATATTGGATTTAGCCTTGTGGATATCTAATACTATGTATATTAGCTAGGATTTTGATACATCAACTTAGCCTAATTTCATGAGCTCAAAATTGACACTTTTGGGGGGTACTTGTGCATTTATTGGGTCAAACACCTATAGAAATTGCACTAGGCTATTTGATAGTGTGTCTGGCTCTTCTTAGTATATTTTAATACTAGCTGGTGGTGGTTAGCACTTGTTGTGACAACAAACTGACAAAATAGTACAGGTTTGGGGCCGAACCCGGTTCGAACCCCGAACCGGACCGTTCCGAACAGTTCAGAAGCAGTTCAGTCTGCGTTTGGCCTCTAGATCAAACTGAACTGACAGTCCGGTTCAGGGTTCGGCCAAAAGGGCCCGAACTGGACCTGAACTGAACTTTGGCATCACTACCCCAAAAGGGGGGAAGAAGCTAATATAGCTATATAAACCACCAATGGTTGACATGAAAGTCGAAGCTAATACGGCTTCTACAATAAAAAGAACCGTCAACACAGTCATAACCCAAAAGGTTATAAAAAATAATATTGCCGGCAAAGGCAAAGAGAAAGAAACAGTTTTAAACAAACCGCAGGCTAACTTGGCAATGCCAATAAAAAAGGCTAAACCACCTACAGCTATGCCAGCAAAACTTCACCGCAATGCGGTAGCAGGATCTAGCAAGGATCCAAAGCTGAAGTGACTTGAAGATCACAATAAACCTACCGGCAGACAGCTGTTAATAAACATGAAAGCTCGTGCAAAGCTGATCCAAGATTGGACAGAGAGCATAAAAGACCTAACAGTCCCAGTGCCTCTTGAAATGCCTCCCATATGGGAAATTTCACATGAAATAAATTTTATTGATGAAAGCTATAAGTCTTCCTACCACATGCCGAGATGTCTGGATGTGCTCCATCCCGATCTAGTTGAGAAAGTAGCCTGTTACGAAAAGGCTGGATGGTGGAAGCGAACCACTACAGATAGTGCAGCACCACTATTATGTGTCTATAAGAAAGACCGATGGTTAAGAACCATAGTAGATGTGCACAAGCGCAATAAGAACATGATAAAGGATGTTACTCCTTTCCCAGATCAAGATGGCATCTGTCATGATGTGGCTTGCAGTATGTACCATTGATGATCCCTGCACTGGCTGAATGCTGGAACTAAACCAACAAACAACACAAACACAAAAGGACTGAGGCAAGGATATGCAAAGGTTAGAATCAACAAGCCAAAGGTGAAGAATATAGAGAATAATATGAAACGAGATGTGCAAAATCAAAATGAAATAACCAGAACTTATGCGAAGTTCTATGCGAGAGTTGCGAGGTTACGATTTAGAGTGCGAAGTCTTTTGCGAATACTAGACGATTATCGGTGATATCGATGACGAGTTCGAGGGCTTAGACAAGTACAAGTACTTTTAGATGTGAACTGGAGGGGAGAACTAACTTTTTATTTGAAGCTGAAACTACAGGGTTTTATAAGTACAGAGTAGAAAGACTTGAGCCACTGTCCAAATTAGGAGGGAATAGCTGAGTACAAAGACACAAAGACGAGAAACAAGTCCGGACTATCGGAGAATGTCATGGAATGATGAGTAAACGGTATATCATAAGTGAAAGCAACAGGAACATGTGGATTAGATTGCGAACACCTGAACTCTGGGCCGTGAAGTGCGAGAATGGCTTTGCAAGGTTTCGTGAAGCTTCACAAGGACTTTGTGTACTTCGCAGAGATGGCAGGTAGTTCATGAATGTGGACCATGTCGAATACATTGTTTCCGGACCTGTGGAGCCTGCGGTTGTATCACCGTACTAAGCTGGATATGTCCAAAGTGTACAAGCAAGTATGCATCAGAGAATCAGATGTGTGGTTCAACAGGATGATTGCAACGCGCCCTCTACATCTCAACATTTAATGATGTTTATATTCCATGAATATATAGGACGATTTGTCCACGTATATCTCGATGATATATTCATATTCTCTAATAGCCTAGAGGATCATGAAAAACAATTACAGCTCGTCTTTGACAAGCTGCGTGAAAGTCACTTATTTCTAAGTGCTAAGAAAGTGGACTTATACTCCACGAGAATGGACTGTTCAGGCCATATAATCACCGATGAAGGCATATTGCCCAATGAGAACAAGCTCAAATGCATTTGTGAATGGTGAAGGCCAAGAGACTATAATGATGTACAGCGTTTCTTGGGACTGGTGCAATACCTAGCCCAATTTATGCCAGATACATCTGCATATACAAGCCCTCTATCGAGTATGACCCATAATCATCAGCCCTTCATATGGGCTCCATTACACGAAAAGTGTTTTGAAATGATTAAAATCATTGCTTGTAATACACCGATATTAAAACCGGTGGATATGCAAAAACCTGACCCTATATGGGTCGTATGTGATCCCTCCGCAAGGGGCATTGGAGCATTTTACGGTCAAGGACTGGAATAGCGCAAGACGTGCCCAGCTGGATTCTTATCCAAGAAATTTACACCAGCTCAGTGTAATTATCATATGTGGGAACACGAATTGATAGCCATATTAGAGGCTTTAGTCAAGTGGGAAGACAAGCTCATTGGACATCGATTTATCATGGTGACCGACCATAAGGTGTTAACCTTCTTCAAATCGAAGATACACATGTCTGATAGACAGACACAGTGGTGGAAATTCCTATCCTGCTTCAAATATAACTTGGTTTACACCAAGGGAACCTTGAATAAGGTAGCGGACTCATTGTCCCGGTATTATATCACCAATGAATTGTCAGAATTACACTCACCAAGTGAATACATCAATATAGATGCATGGATAGACCCTAGCAGGGACTTCACAATGAAAAACCGTAAGAATGAATTAAAGTCAGGCTTTCCTCATAGCATCACGAGGAAAGGTGATAGCTAGACCTGCTATTCAGCTCATTAACATGGTACCAATTCACTTAGAGAGATCAAGCGATTTAATAGCTCAATTAGGCCAATATTATAAAGAGGATAGTATCCTCAATAAGATAATCACAGCTCCCGCACAATACACAAGCTATTGGCTTGACGGCCAAAAGTTATACACGACCAGTCGTGAAAACAAAAAGGTATTGTGCATCCCAGACGTATTATGGAAGGGGAGGAGGTTCCCCAAAATAATAATTGATGACACTCACAGCATATTAGGCCATATAGGCCATGATAAAACACTAAGATACCTTAGAAATTGGTTCTGGTGGCCCAAAAATATACATGATATGATCGCGTTTTGTGAATCATGCGGCAAATGCCAAATGATAAAGAGCGCCTAGCAGGACTGTTACATAGTCTGCCAATACCTAATCAGCCATGGGCCTCAGTAGGCATTGATTTTATGGGACCGCTCCCTAAAAGCAATGGATATAACTACATAATGCCACTGATAATAGTAGTCATATGCTGATTGACCTCCATGCTACACTTGATAGCTACTGTTATCATGGTGAAAGCCACAGAAGTAGCTGAACTCTACTATAGAGAAATCATCCGTTTACATGGATTACCAGAATCAATAGTCTCTGACCGAGATTCTAAGTTTACTTCCAAGTTTTGGAAGGAATTACACCACATTACTGGTAGAAAACTGTTAATGTCTACAGCATTTCATCCTCAAACAGATGGTGCTACGGAACATTCAATATGTTCGATTAATCAGGCACTCCGTGCCTTGGTAAACGATAACCAAACCGATTGGAATGACAAATTGCCATCCATAGAGTTTGTGTTCAACTCTACAGTGAATAGCTCATCAAGCTTTGTGGCCTTTGAGTTGAATGGTGGCTGGATGCCGACTATGATTAATAACCCTATATTGGATACACCCTACAAAGGTGTTAAACAATTTGCTGAGCAAACGGTACAGAACCTTGAGGCAGCTCGTGATGCTATAATAGCTAGCCGCATAACTCAAACCTATCATGCTAAAGCACATAGAAGAGATGATCCTATCATCCCTATAGGCAGTAAAGCCTGCCTTTCTACTAAGAACTTAAACTTGCCGAAAGGCAGAGTCCGAAAGTTATTGCCCAAGTTTATCAGGCCATATACAGTGCTTAACAGCAACCCTACAAAATCTGCCTATACGATAAAACTACCGGATGAACTCTGTATATGACATGTCCACCCGACATTCCATGTAAGCCTGTTAAGGCCCCACCAACCTAATCATGATGATTTGTTCCCTAAGAGGGAAGCCGACGTGTTTTACGACTTCAGCATGGACCTGGAACACGAATGGGTCGTAGACAAAATAGTTGACCATAAGTGGTCCCCCAAATTATCTTTTGAGATTAAATGAGCCTATGGTGATTACACCTGGGAACCCTTAGCTGCAGTGGCTAAGCTATTGGCTCTTGACCGCTATCTCGAACTCCACGGAGTGTCCACACTATGGAAGTTATCCTGGAAACAATCACACTGAGAGTGTGACAAGTCACAACTGAGTGAATGCCAAATAAGGCAGTGTGGCAAATGCCCACCAAATACAGCAATGTGGCAAATACCCACCAAACACAATAGTGTGGCATTCAGACTCCAATGCCCACAGGTATAAAAAGTCGATTACAGCTCTGCTGTAATCCTCTCAACTTACTATATGCATGTCTTACCGAAACCCTCACTGATTGCCCAGTTGTGGGTCTAGCTCACAGTCCCAATCTCACTCACATGGTAAGGAAAAAGGCCTCACAGTCAAAGCCTCCGGTCTCTTGAGACATCCTTCCCATTCTTTGCATCATAGACGTGAAAAAACTCTCACTATCGTGAACCTAACGGCTTGTGTCTTGCCTCCAATGGAGGTGGACCCCATGCTGCACGTATTAGTGCACCCAAAAAGATGTCATGCGTGCATCAAATATGTTACCCACCTGGTGGCACAACATGATAACGGGGCTACTGAAGCCCTGTATGGAAAGCAATGTGCCTATTGGCACAAGCAGCTCCACCAAACTGTGTGGGAACAAGGCTATGATTGTGGTCATGCAGATGTGCACAAAGACAATGTGCAATTGCGCAACCAAGTCAATGACTTGTACAACGAGGAGCAAAGGCTCCAAAGCAAAATAGCTAGTTTGGAAAAACAGCTATTGGCCAAAGCCAACACAGTGCCCTCACAGGCTCAGAGTGAAATGTGGCCCTCACTGCAGGCTCACATCGAGCTCCAGCCTCCTACCCTGACCAAGGGTAAATCCAGGGACTACACCCAGTCTGATATCCCCATTCTGTTGGCGACTTACTCTCGCATTGATGATGAACCCTATAAGGGTATGACAATTGATCAGGAATTGTCTCTACAATATGAGGATGCTATCTCTCATTCATTAGACCAGGCCCGCTGCCTGTCCCCATGCAGCCTACGGCAGGGCCCTCATATGCCCAAACCATGAACCTCGCTAGGTTCATTGTTCCTTCCAAACCGGCTGACCCTGTTAGGGAGATAAAGTCATTGCCTAGCAGCAAAATTGCCTCATTCAAGGCCAAGGTAAAATTATCTTCGGTCATTGGACCCCCCATGTCTATGCGGCTATTCCGAGATGGCATACCCGTAGCCTTAGTAGCCGGCGGTCACCCGTCATTATACCCTGACTCCTTGTGGAGAAACATCAAAGAGCTGGAATTCTTCCCTATGAAGAAAGGTTCCTCATCTGAACCTCTAGCCATAGGCCCATCACACCCTTCATTTAGGGCCCTTGCCGAAGAGGCATACAAAATTCTGTTTGATCAATGGTCGCTCACTCAAAGAGCGATAATAGTACTGGCACTACAAGCCAAAGTATTACCACCTGCAGGCCAACAAGCCCAATACCCAGTAGACAAGCTGGTCATCAATCGCAACGATGTGCCCAAGGCTATCTGTTGTGATAACAAAAACCGATATTGATCGGATGATCTAGCGGTATAGCAATTCCTTCAGGATGGCACCCCTACTGGCTTTGCTTGTAGGGCATTCGAGCTTGGCAACAGCCAATACCTGGGCTTGGTAGCCCCTAATACCATTCCCAACTTCTGGGAAGCTTGTCACTTCCCCGATGACAAACCCTTCAATGAAGCTGTCATTGCCACCCACTACTACCAGTGTGGGTTAGACTCCACAGTCTATGAAACCATGTTCCATGGTTACGCAGAACGTGCCATCCTTGCATGTGCCGATGCTGGCCAACCCCCCTCACCAGTGGATCACACCACTGTTAACCCTGCCGCCATGGCATCTGCTACCGGTTCCACAGTATCGCTGGCCTCTATGCTGGCACCTCCTCTGGCTTGCATCGAGAAATGGCACGCTGAGCCTATCAAAAAATATGGCAAACAGCCTAAACGTGGCATCAAGCCTATGACAGCAAAATACATATGTGCCGCCGCATCAGCTGAAGAGCTGAATGTGCTCTCTGCCTTCCAAGGCAATAAACCCATCAATGAAATACTCAACAATGCATACACAATATATGCCGATGAAGGTGACCAAGACTTGGCCGACGAGAAACTGCCAGAGCCTCGTGCTAGGTGCATCAAGCTTACACCCGAACCACCGGAGCAAGTCGTTGATCCCGACACCCTCATGGGCCCATGCTAGTTTAGCATCTATACTTCCACTTAAAGGGGGGAAGAGTGTAAGGAATCTATGATTCCTTGTTTCACTTTCTTTTATTTCAATTTATCTTTATTATTCTTGTTATAATTATTTACTGCAGACATGTGTGCCACAATGTACACATGTACAAACAAACCTTATTACACTGTCTGTGTCGCACTTTCTTTATCGACATAACTACTACAACCCTCATAAACAGCACATATATTCATTACTCCAATACATTGATTTGGACCTGTGATTAGTGCAAAGTGAGCATAAAGTTCTTATATAAATCACTCCACTTGTTATAGGGCCTTAATAAGCCCTATACAAGTTTATACAGTATGCCCAAGGGTATGAAAAGCCAACACTGTACCTGACCCATACCCATCACACCACGGGTTTTCCCATACCCCTGAACAACCCTAAGGGGTGATGGACCTGGAGGTGGCCCAGACCGATGCTCAGATCTATCATGCCAAAAGGACGGCAGTGTGAGCAGCCATCATGGACATGTTTTCTTGCTCTATTCACAGCTATCCTCAAAAGCAAGCATCGTGCTACAAAGATCCTGCAAATGGTATGTAGTGATTGACACGGGTCTACTGCGGGTATTTCTCACGGACCTGTACCCGTATCCGTCGAAACCCGTACCTGCTCTAGAGGGTCAGATATTGTGCGGGTACGGGTGCGGGTTACGGTGTATACGACAGATATGAGACCCACCGTGGGTGTGCAGCGGGTCTCTCACAATTATGTATTTGATATATAGACTACAGATAAAATAAATATAGGGGGGGCGAGCGCGTTCCACCCGCTCACCCCTTGCTGCCCTGTTTCATTGCACCCTCTCCCTCTCCGTCGCTCACCCTATCCCTGCATGTGTTGGTAGGTGATGTGTTCAGAGTTGTGGTAGAGGTGGGTGGGTGATGTGTTCAGCGTCGTTGTGGTGGGAGAGGTGGTGGAGTTGGTGGGTGGGTGACATGCCGGCGTCATCATGGTGGGTGGGTGACACGTTCAGCGCCATCGTGGTGGGAAAGGTGGTGAAGTTGGTGGGTGGGTGACACGCCGGCGTCGTCATGGTTGGTGGGTGACGCGTTCAGCATCGTCGTGGTGGGAGAGGTGGTGGAGTTGGTGGGTGGGTGACGCACCAGCGTCGTCATGGTGGGATAGAGACGTGTTTGCGTCGTTGATAGGTGGGTAGTGGACTTGGAGGTGGGTCTGCATTGGCGTTGTTGTGAGGTAGTGGAGGTGGGCATTGTCTTCAGTATTGTTGAAGTAGTGCTGGTGCTGGCTTATCCAGCACCATCTAAAACATAACCATTAGCATATATTACTGTAGTTTTATTGACTTACTTTATCCTCAACGCTGTGCAACAGCATCGAGTTTGAATTGTTGTGTTGCTGGTGTTGTTGGTCTTTGTTTGGCCGACAACAAAAAAGTTATGAAAATTCGAAAAACCTTTTGTTAAGGCTCAAATAAAATAGAATAAAATATGAAAAAATACGGACATATACAGAAGATACTACGCTACAATACCCACACCAAAACCCGCATACCCGGGCCATGGGTGCAGGTTGGGTATGGGTCCGAAAATTGTGACCTGTACCCGTACCTGCTGTGACCCATACCCGTGATCTGCGCGAGTTTTAAAACCTGTGCCGATCACTAATGGTATGTGCTACCCGCTTACCAAAATGACTCTGAATCTGTGGACCAACATGCATGTGAGTTGCTAGTATCATGCTCTTTTTTTTTTCTTTTTTTTTCTTTTTGAGTCAGATTATTGTCCATTGGGGTGAACCCTATGTCGGACATTACAATACTAGTAACTACCCTGCTCCTCAGATTCTAGCAAGTGCCCTCGCAAGAGCTATACATCCCTTATGAGTCCAGCGCATCCCAGCACTGTTTTACTCGCCTCAAATAGACTGCATGGGAGGGATACACTCAAGAGCTAACAAATGAATACAGCGATATCTGGTGTTAAGTGCTCGACCATTAAATAGTGTCACACAGTAGCTGGAACGTAGAACAGGGGAAAAATTGAGTGGGTTTCTCGCTTGAAGAGTGACCTGAAAACATGATGAAAAGGGGTGAGTAAGTAGACGTTGCATGACATCCGCCTCTGGACCACAATCGCTGCCCTAAATCTCCCCTGCCTCTACATCTACACCAGTACAACCGGGAGCTGCAAGCTAGCAGTAGTGTGTGTCCTATGGAGGATGTCTGCATACAAAAGACGGGGCACCATTAACTGTTCACTTGGGGTTTGGGGGAGTAACTTCACCAAAGCTGGGGCATAAATGCCTGTTTGTCTGATATATCTGAGTAATTCTGTAACTCCAGCCTTCGTGCTAAGTAGGAACTTCAGTGATGATGCCTTGCGGCCCAGTACTTCCTGCATTAGATGATGTTCGTTCCGGAAGAAAGGGCATTCGAAGAGGAAGTGATGAACCGACTCTGGCACAACAGTGCAGCTGGTACAAAGAGGGGAGTCGACTTTGTTGATAGACACAAGGAATTTCTGTAACCCTATATGGCCCGTCTGTAATTGCACTATCATGCTGGCCTGAGCCCCACAGAGTCTGACTGTTGCCTTGCGAAACTTCATGAATGGGAAAGAGAAGTCAAATCATGCCGCTTTGTGGAATCTCAGGGAAAGTCTCCACTGGGCCTTCCATCTTTCTTTGAGCTTGGCGGCATAGTTTTGTTTGAGTGCTGCAGTACTATGTGGCAGTGCATTCTCATGTAGATAAAGGAGACAACGTGCCTGTGACACATCCCCCTGTGCTGCCTTTTTTGCTTCCTCATTGACCATCTCATTGCCTTCTACCCCACTATGACCACAAAGCATGGGTGATGACAGATCAGTGTGATTACTTCTATGACCCCAGGGTTGATTTTGAACAAGTGAAGGAGAGTATGGAGAGGGGATTTGTGCTTGCGAGGGAGGTGATGCATGCTAGTGCGGACAGGCTTGTACAGAGGGTGTGTGCTGGGAAGTGTGGCTAGACGAACTGTTGCGCGATGGCATATCTTCGTCAGTAACAAGTTGACTGGACATGTAAGTCCACTATGTCAGTGGCCGTCGTCCGCAGAGCACCTACTACTGCCAATGCCCCTAGTCTCTGCACCTTCGCCAGCTGTTTTGTGACGCCCACAGACCCACTCCTGTGTTTGCATCCATTCTGTTTGTGAATGGGGGTGTACCACATAGACATCTTGGGGACTGCGACTGCATTGAAAAAAGTTTCACCGGCTGATTGATGTGCCAGCCTGCGAAACATCAAAGTCCATTCAGTAGCCTTTGCGATGGCTGACTTAGCTTGTTCCGTCCATCTGAGTCCCTGGTCGAATAAAACCCCCAAAAACTTGTGAAAGGCGACTGGGGCTATTTTGGTACCCCTCAGAGGCTATGGCATTCAATTGGCTGCATCCCGACTATCATCAATCATCATGCCCACATTGCTTGCATCGATAGATGAATACAAGAAATACGACAAACACAACGGGGATACGGACAGCGATTGAGTCCACAAATACGGGTACTGTGCGGTGCGCGACAGCCACACGTAAGGGCACTGCCACAACAACGACTACAACGAGAACAACTACGATGAGAACGGCTACAACGTCAAATTATGGCACTGCACCAAGAGCCAGATCAACACCTAA
>QLPF01000749.1:0-20602 GCA_003314045.1 Hygrophorus pudorinus
AATTTCTAGTACTAATATTACTATCTACCATTGATTTTTGGCCATTCAAAGTAGGTTTGTATTTTGTTCAAGCCATGGGTGTGTGATTTTTGCTCACACTCAGCCTTAGCCACTGAGTTCAAACTCAGCCACCCATCTCAAGACACTCATCCCTCATCACCCACTCTGGCCACATCATCCACCCCAGCCTCATCACCCACACACTCACCGGCTGTCTCGCATCAAACACGAGATGGCCATATCATTTCTTGTTCCACCACACCACCACCATCCCACCTTGTCACCTACACCCCCACTGGCCATGTCATCCCCGAATGTTCGGAAAAGGAAACTAGATAGGGGTAAAAGTCACATCATGACACCCACTGACCATGTCATCCCTGTCACCCACCACACCACCCCGTCCCTCATCACCCACACCCCCACCAGCCATCTTGCTTCAAATGTGAGATAGTGTTGTTTTAACCACCCCCTCCACTTAGTATTGCCACAGCTAGGCTAGCCAGAAGCCGGCTACCATAGCCAGCAGCTGGTGGTAGCATAGTCGGCTTGTAGCCGCTACTGGTACTACTTATTGAATTAATTTAATTTAATTTAATTTGATATAAAATATATTCTATGTTATTGTACAAGAGGGCAGGGTGGTGACATGATGTGGCCCTCTCGTGTTTGCATGCGAGAGGGCAGAGGTAATGGGTGGTGGGCTGGACATGGCATGAGAGAGCAGAGGGCGTGGTGATGCAGCCCTCTCACATTTGCAAGCGAGAGGGTGGAGGTGATGTGACGTGGCCCCCTTGTGTTCACATGTGAGAGGGTGGGGGTGGTGGTAGGTGGTGGGCTGGTGACATGGCACGAGAGGGCAGTGGTGGTAGGTGGTGGTGGATGGTCATGACCGGCCCTCTCGTGTTTGTGTGCAAGAGGGTGGTGGAGGAGGTACTTGTAACGTAAATGTAGTCAGTTAATGATAAATTAAGACTTACTTATATCAGCGGGGGAGGACGCACCACCCCACACTGTCCCATCCCTGCTAGTGGGTGACAAAGATGTTGGTGTTGGTCATTTATGGTGTCACGTATACCAAATCTGTATGAAAAACTATGAAAAAACAGAGGTAATTCAGCATTAAAATACAATTTCAAAGTAAAGATCGTACCTGGGAGTGTAACCGGCTAAGCTGCCGGCTTTCAGCTATGCCAGAGAGACAGCTGTAGTCAGAGCCACTAAAAAGCCATAGCCAAGCCGGTCATCGGCTGGCTAAAAATCGGCTTGGCTTGCGGCTGACAGCCAAAGCCATGGCAACACTACCTCCACTCATCAAACAAGCATGAGAGGGTCATGTATATAGATTATGCAGAATGAACCACCCTCTCTGCTCATCAAACAAGCACAAGAGGGTTATATACATAAATTATTGAAGGTAAATACATATATTTTAAGTGATACCCGTGGGTTACCTGCTCACAGGTATGGGTACAAGTATACCCTGGGTCCAAATAGCTGTACCTGTGACTGTACCTGGACCCTCACTGGGGGTACAGGTATTTGGCAGGTATGGGTACAGATATAGCCAAAAATACCCTGGGTTACCCATGCAATACACTAGTCTGGACTGATTTGACATCCCAATGCTTCCCACTGTCCTGTTCTGCAACTTCCACTCCAACTTGAAGTTGCTGTATGGTATACACTCATTCAAATCCCCACTGTTCATTACAACATATCCACTACTTAGTCATTGTCTCCGCACATTATTCCATTGCTGTTTACATCTCAATTCAGTCCAGAAGTGCACACCATCCTGGTACTATCTACAAAGTCCAAATTGATATCACGACACTGATAGCACCATTCCCCTACAGTTCTGAGTTTATTCCCAGACATAGTGTCTCCATGGGTATGCCTTGAAGCCAGCTGGTAGCCACAAGCCAGCCAAAAATAAGCTAGCCAGTTACTAGCTCAGCTTCAGCTATACCCAAGTATGGCTTTGACTGCCTCATTTGGCACAGCTATGAGCCACAGCTACAAGCCAGCCAAGCCACTACTTATATAAACATAGTATTTTAATTATAATAACTGTTAGTAGCCAATTTTTAGGGCTGCCAACTGAGTTTTGAATTATGTTGAACCCACTAGTGTGTAAGCTTTTGTGCACTCAGCTCACAATTCAACATTCAAAGTCAGCTGCTATATTCAAAACCTCACCACCTGGTCAAGATAGCAGTAACTGCAGGCTACAGGTAAGTAATAGGCATATAACTCACACCTTCCAGTGACCTGGACCCATCTAAGATGGGAGAGTGGACAGTGACAAAATCACATTAGAGATGGGCCAGTGGACGTCAGCCGATATGAGTATTGTAGTTGTAAAAGATGGGTCGGCCGATATGTGAGTTTCCCATTAGAGATGGGTGGGCCCATACTGGCATTTCTCATTGGAGATGGGTGAGCCGATAATTGATTTTTTCGTTGAAGATGGGTCAGCTGATATGAGTATTGTAGTCGTAAAAGATGGGTCGGCTGATATGTGAGTTTCCATTAGAGATGGGTGGGCCCATATTGGAGTTTCTCATTGGAGATGCGTCGGCCGATAATTGATTTTCTCATTGAAGATGGATCGGCCGACATGAGTATTGTAGTCGTAAAAGATGGGTCGGCCAATATTTGTATTTCCCATTGGAGATGGGTGGGCCCATATTGGAGTTCATTGGAGATGGGTTGGCCGAGAATTCATTTTCCCATTGAAGATGGGTTGGCCGTTATTTGAGTTTCCCATTGGAGATGGGTGGGCCCATACTGGAGTTTCTCATTGGAAATGGGTCGGCTGATAATGCATTTTCCCATTGAAGATGGGTCTGCCAAGAATGCATTTTCCCATTGAAGATGGGTCTGCCGATATTTGAGTTTCCCATTGGAGATGGGCGGGCCCATACTGGCATTTCTCATTGGAGATGGGTCGGCCGAGAATGCATTTTCCCATTGAAGATGGGTCTGCCGAAGATGGGTCGGCCAATAATTGAATTTCCCATTGGAGATGGGTCGGCCAATAATTGAATTTTTCGTTGAAGATGGGTCGGCCGAGAAGTCATTTTCCCATTGCAGATGGGTCGGCCGATATTTGAGTTTCCCATTGGAGATGGGTGGGCCCATACTGGAGTTTCTCATTGGAGATGGGTCGGCCGATAATGGATTTTCTTGTTGCAGATGGGTCAGCTGATATAGGTATTGTAGTCAGAAAAGATGGCTCTGCCAATATGTGAGTTTCTCATTCAGTTTCCCACTCAATTTCTGTTGGGCCGCTCTTCATTATGTATTCAGCCCCCTCACAGTCATTCCACATTGGACAATGCCTTGATTACTTAAGCAACACCCCGCTCCAGCAGTCGACATGGATCAAGCGCACATATCTGAAGTTCTTCAATTCACAGATACCATTTCACAGTATTTAGTGGACTTATTCCAGCACAAATTACAGCAGCGCTCATCAGCCACAAACAGCGGTGGGACCTCAATATCTTCCCCTTCGATCAACCAGCTCAGGACGCCCATGTCCCTTTCCATTGATCTGACCAGTGACTGCGAGCACATCGCCGACTGTTTGGTAAAGGCATACCAGAACCCATGTAAGTCTTTTGGCCTGGCCACTGATCCACTTTCATCCATCCTGATCCCCTGACAATGTCAGCCATTATCCCATGGGATGCTGTGCGATATTGCGATCAACTGTCCGTGCATGAAAACGGCCGAAATGAGGTGAAGGAAGAGGCGATTTCAAAGGCATACCCCCCACCATCAGGGGCATCTGGGACAATCATTGATTCACCGACCTGTATCGTCGACCGTCACGGAGTCATCCTTGTGTGGTACTTGCCGGAAGTGCTACCATCACAAAGACAGGTAGGTGGATCACAGCTATATTATGAACACCAGTGACCATTAGTGCAGTTGACAATGTGGAATTCTACTATCCATCTTGGACGGATGTTTGAGAAGTACAAGCTGAAGATGGTTTCGGTGTCCTGGAGAAAATCCTCGGCGTTCTACAAGGCAACCAATGAGTGTACAGCGCGGCCACCCAGCTGTGTAGACATGTCACCGGCTTGGTTTCAGCAAGCTCACGAGGTATGAGTGTCTTGATAGCAATGAATATTGGTGCCAACATTGCCACAGAACATCCCCGACTGGCCATTGGAGATATCAGCAAGTTTGAAGGCTAAGAATCCCGACTGAGGGGGAGCGACATGGCTCGTGATGATGTTCGAGATGACGGCATTAATTAGTGCCATCTTAAGGGTGATGCACCCAGGGTTGTATGAGAGCGGACAACAGATGGTGGAAAAACTATGGCAGTACCCGGAGCTACATCAGGCACTGGAGTCCTGGCCAATGTGTTGACAGCGCTGAGCAACCGAGAGACTCCATTCCACTGGGACAATTATTCTCGGGCTCAATGGTACGATCTACTGACAACGGTCAGCCCTTATCGTGGTGCCAAGCTGGGGTTCCTGGGACTGGGGATGAAGTTTGCATACAACTCAGGCACAGTGGTTGGATTTAGTGGCAAAATCCTATGTCACGGAGTATCTCACTGCGAGGGAGATCGGGTTTGTCTTGCTTATTATATGAGAGACAAAGTACATGAGAGGATGGGAGTTGAGGCGGCACAGTGGATGAAACACCAGTACTATGACATATAATACCTTGGTAGAATATCAGTAATAATGATAACCAAATCTAAGATGCATGGTATCATCCATCCCAGTGAAGTGTGCAGATGGCGGATGCGTTCAGCCCAATAAGCAGAACATTTGTGCATGCCGACTGGCATTGATGCACTGAAGTGAGCTGATGAAACAACTGCTGCTCCTGTGCCCATGCCTGAAGATAACCTAATGCCAATGGCACTGAGGACTGACCCCACCGAGCTGTTGAGAGGGCCAATCCTTAACCGATGGTATATGAACCGGACATTGCCATTACACCTATATTACACAATGATCATGTGGGCTACACATCTTTCCTTGCAGCCGCCATCATGTCGTCAGAACAAGACTTGCTATACATTCAAGCTTCCCGGGTGCGCTCTGCACTACACTATCTGCCGTGGGAGGAGAAGAATGCTTTGTGGCCTTTGTGGAAGTACAGTTTGGCTCAAGAACTGGTAAGCTGTCTTACCAAGGTTGACTGTTGACAGCTGATTCAGGTATGAGGTCATCAGGTTAAGGCCATGTCACTGATCAAGAGTGCCTGGGTACTCGGTCAGGAATTGGTGGTGCCAATAGTGCTCAGGGACACCACGATGGTATTGGAAGGCTCTGGCCACCTCGACACCATCGATATCAGGACGGAGGAGGGAGATCCGAGTGAGGTCTGTGGTATCACGGACCTGATCTACAAGGGATGTTGGTGGAGAGGGGAAGTGGATATAGATGGAGGGGACGTGTTTGATGGGCTAACAACATTCTATGAGGTGAGTCAGTTTCTACCGACCATGCTTGGGTGCGAACTGATCGGTTGCATGACGGTCAGCCGAAATTTGAGGAGGTGAAAGGCCGTGACATCAACTACTGGGATTGCGGGCCATCGGGATCGATGCGGCCGAAGGCAACCTCGCTTATTGAGGATGTGGTCAACATCCGGGAAGTGGTGAAAGAGGCTACCATGCTGAGACATGCAGAACTTGATGGCCAGCTGTGGCGGATTGAAGAGACTGCAAAAGTGGAAAGGCACATAGCGAAAGTCTTGGACAATTTGAGGCGCATGGGAGATAATCCAGCTAATACAGGGTTTGAATGAAATGTATCAAATGTATCCAATATATTTAGAAGTATACATGTTTACAAGTTTACAAGAGTAAGATTTTGGCAGCCTGAAGGTCGGCTTCAGCAGAGGGTCTTCAACAGCACGTGGGAAGAATATGTCACAGCACCAAAAGGAGACAACATACATGCAGCTGTCCATCTCTCACCTTCATCCTACATCCATCAAGATGCACTTCAAATCTGGTATCAAATCCTCAGTGCCCACCACGCAACATGATGCAAGACACCATTTGGATGTCATCGCTACCAGAATCAGCGCAGCGCTGCGATCATTACCAGAGGAAGGGTCTGTGGACCATCAGAAATGGGAGTTGGGGTTAGTGACAGAAGTGGTGCGTATTTCAAAACAGAAGGAAACACTGGCTAAGGGGACAATTAGATGGAAGCCAAGATGCTCGGCAGGATGTGCCGACTGAAATCGTTGGAACTGGCATCACCACCTGCCATCATCAGTTCAGTATACAGGATACTGGGAATGCCTGGAATGTGGAAGAAGCTGTCATCGTTGGTGCTTCATGGTGAGGGCCAGACAGAGGTGGAAGGAATTTAGATTGAGGGGAGACATTAGTGGGAAAGTGGCGGGGAGATTGCAAAAATGCCATACTCGGTGATGGCTGCATCCTTCTTGGCATCGGTCGAAGGGGTCAGTTGTGATTACATTTTCAAGTGACATTAACTGACTGTATTAACGGACAGCAAACACATTGGGAGATGTTCTCCACCTGGTTCGGTGATGCTCCCATCAATGAAGAAGCCGAACCAACTCTGGCCGATGACAATGAACTTGTGACCGAAGATTTCATCTCGGAGTTGAAGGAGCTGAGAGAGACATTGGAGGAGGTAGTGGCTAAAGGGCAGAAAGAGGTTGATGAAAAGAGCCACAGAGTGCTCGGGTATGCCAACCGAGCCCAATTAGTATAGTGAATTCAGGCGAGGAATCATTAGGAGCCAGGTTGTATTACAAGTAATAAATGGTTTGTAAGAATTTAAAGAACACCCTCTGCATATCAATCTACATCAGCTTATGCCTCATATTAACATTCATTAATTCAAATGCGAAGATGGTGTCTCCAACCAGCCTTGGTATATCCATTGGTCTTGGTGTATCCATTGGTCTTGGTATATCCATCGGCCTTGGTATATCCATCAGCCTCGGTATATCCATCAGCCTTGGTATATCCATCAGTCTCAGTATATTCATCAGCCTCGGTGTATTCATGGGCGTCGGGATATCACTCGGCCTCGGTATATCCATCGGCCTCAGGTTCTTCTATCAGCATCAGCGCATCCATTGGCCTCCCAACATTGTCTTTTTCTGAGAGCAGGTATGTTCTGTAAAAGTCTATCGGCTTGCCAATGTTGATCGGCCTGCTTTTTGCCATCAGGGTTACATTTCACTCATCCATCCACATCGCTGGGCCGGTTCCTTTTCCTGGGCGTCCATCTCAGGCATCTGTCATTCTGGTCCACTGTTCTGTGGTGCTCATTCACAGTTACTTACATTCAATACAATTATGTATACAAAACACCTGGACAACATGTCATCCAATAGCATAGTCCCCTTGTCATATCACATTGGCAGAGTATAAATAAAATTGCAACATCCTGAGTGCATGAAAGGATCTATACTGTAAATCTGGAATCTGGTAGGCCGTGGGTAATAAGATCATGTGATGTTGAAGTACATCAGGTAAACATCGTCACTTCAACATAACATCTCAGAATGGCATGCGACAAGTCCTCCATCACATGCGACCCAACATTTAAAGTGAATGTGCACCAGCAATCACTATACAGATATGCCAACAGATGGCAAGAAGACGTCGATGCAGCCAAGTTGGCGACTCCACAAAGAAGAATGTTTTTGGAGCAAAAGCTGAAGGAGGAGTTGGTGAGTAACAGCCAGTTCTGCATAGACTGGAATGCTGACATTTGCCTCAGATTGCTGTGAGGGACATCATCAATGAAGTGACGAATGTCCTCCAGCGATCGATCCATGTCCCCTCCTTTGTGCTGAGCGTGTGGAAATGCTTCATCATGGCGGACAGGGCACAGAAATCGGTTGACTTCGAATCGATGTCGGAGGACGACGAGGCGATGTCGGAGGACGACGAGGCGATGAAGTCAAGCCCATGGTTCCGCCATTGGATGATGACCCCACAGGTGAATGTGGGTGGAAATGTTTGGTAGAAGGAAAGTAGAGAGAAGGAGGTGGTGTTGGGAGAAGGAAGGGCGAGGGAGTTCCCGATCATGGTGAAGGAGGAGGAGGAGGATGGAGTTCTGGGATTGTGAATGCAGGATGGAAACGACAAGCCACCACTGAAAGCCAAGCCTCCCCAGGGGATACTCAAGCGATTGAAGGAGAAACAGGTGGCAGAGCAGGCATCGGGATCTGAGCCTGGTGCAAGGAGTGAGGATGGTGAGGAGGAGCAGCTGAAAAAAAGGAGGAGGACCGACAAGTCGACCGTGGAGCCCGACGTCAGTCAGGTCAGCCAATTTGACCTGCCGATCCCAAAACCTGTCGGCTACCGAGCACCTGTCATCACCCATCAACCCAGATGGTTCCTACCAGCAATGACGCCCAGCCGATGGTTTTCGATGAAGCCCGAGCCGAAAACACCCACACTGCCGATGTCTGCTGAAACCCAGAGCAAGGCAGTGACAACAACGGCGACTGTCTGTGACACCGACCCGACACCCGCAACAGTACTTGATACCAAGCTGATAGCCGGGCACCACACCACGATCGTCGGAGAGACAACACCGACAGGTGTGCGTCGGTCGGAGCGATTGAAAACTAGGGCCTTGAAAACAGAGCCCATCAAGGCTGAGAGGAAGGATCAGTCCATCGTTGTTTGGCCCACATCAACTCCAGGGCCCACATCAGGTGAGTGCAAGATTTTGCTTGAGTTCCATTCCATCCTGACCGAACTTGAAGGTCTCAGAATAAAGATTCCACCTGACAATCAAGATTCCCCCCATGTCAACTCTCGGCAAACGGCCGAGGTCGCCACAGGTGCTGAGATAAAGATTGAGGAGAATGAGCTGATAGCAGAATCACTCCTGAGGAGAATCACTCGGCTAGAGGAAGGATTGGCCAAGGACCAATGCAATTACGAAGCGCTGCAGAGGTTTGTTATGGGCCAGCCTCTGAAGACTTGGATAACGAGGGAAGGGCTAGGTTCCTCAGTGGTATAGAATGTATTTCTATGAGTGGTATAGAATGTAGCATACATTTTGGATTGTAATTCATTGTCATTCTAGTCTTCCTCAACTTCCTCTGTCCCATTTACTTTCTGAGTCTTCTGGAAAGCAGTGCCGGCCTGCTTGGCAAATTGCTGATAAATGCCTGCTTGCTGCAATGCAAAGGCAGTATGGCCAACCAATGGGAGATCGATGTAGTTGGACCAGTCCAGCCACTTCTTCTCATGGAACTGGAAATACAAGACAGTCCACTGTATTTCGTGTTCCAGGAGTGTGACCTCCTCCTGTGCTCAGTCATAAGCTGCCTTTGCCCTCAACCAATGCACTCGATAGACTATGTGATATTGTCAAGAAGAGACCTCTGTGAATCCAGACCAGCACTCACATTCCTCCATCCAGTCCTCAGTCTCGGCATCTGCTTGCACATCCATATTCCAGAACCAGGAGAGACGAGTGTCTCATTGGCCAGGTGCATTGGGTGTTGCTACTGCCGTGCTTATCTTGAGGTCGCTGTGTCAATTCCTTGTATCAGTCCAGAATATCGGTGTCTGCACCCAAGCCGATGATCTTTTGGCATGTCCAAGCATAGACTCAGGCTTGTTGCCGAACCTCTCCATCAATGCTGCTGATCTCAGACCATGCCCTTGTTTTCTTCTGCTGTGACTTTGCAGCTCTCACATTGGTTCTGAACAGGAATGATTTTTTTCCGAGGGCAATCCTGAGATTGTGCAGGGCATCATTGGCCTGACTGAGCCGAAGTTCAAGCTCTTTTTCGGCTGGCTGAGGAAATCATTGTAAGGCAAACGAGGATGGAAAATAGAGCCTGCTGTGCTCTGCTGAGGATTTATCTTGGGTCGCTATGAGATAAGGAATGTCAGTCGGCTCAGAGGTCAGGCCGGCAGCCGGGTTGGTGTCGGTATCGGTGCCATGAGCTGAGATGTCATCGGCATTGTTGCTGAGCTCGGTGTCGGATGGACCTTCGGCCTCAGTGTCATCATCCAATAGATCCTCCAGTTCCAGTCCATCATCCAAGTCCGATGAGTGCAAGAATTGATCGGCTTGCTTGTTCCACATGTTAATCCGGGCTTGCAGCCGATCTCGATGTTTGTTCAGTTTGACCTTCTGACTCACCATCAGCCGTCGTCCACAAGACCAAACAAAGGCCATCAAGTGTAATCTGGTGCATGCGACAGCTGATCAAGCATGAGACCACACACACATGTTCTTGTAACTCACTGAGATTCTTCGATTTTGAATCCGGCAGCAATCCAAGCCATGAGTCCAGTTGACTGACCCCTCCTCAACTCCTTCTCCATCAACCCCACCAATATTTCGGCCTTGGTTGGTGCTATAAATATATTAGCATCGAGATGGTGAAGGAGTAGGCAAATTTTTTACCTTTGTCGAGCTGAACATCATAAATAAGCATGGCATCTGGCTTGTCAAATCGCTCTGCTTGAGCCTTCTTCTCCTGCTCTCCCCAGGTTTTCGATAGCTGTCAATCTGTGGTCGCATTTAACGCCAGGAATGCATCCCAACATGTAATGAGACGATCCTGTGCCTTTGGATATTTTCGGCACAACGCCGGCACTGCAGTGATACTTACTAATTATACTCGGGACCGACGGTGATATGCCCTACTGATGCCGATCAACTTCTTCCAGTTCGACTCGTTCATGTGATCATCCAACATCTCCTGCCGATGCGCTCTTGTCATCGCCCTCATGCTACTCGCCACTTTATTCAGCAGTGCCCAGAGCATTTCCAATATCTCCCCATCCACTCGGCCTGTGCCGGGTATGTAGTTCGGTGCAAACATCAGCATGCATGCATCTTTGTGTCCGTGCACATGAAACAGGCCGATCCCTTTGTGCATCACAAGATCCCTGTCCATGTCGAGATACGGGCTCTGTCTTACCCTCTTGCCAAGATGTATCCAATACTGACACATAATGTCATACAGCACGATCACTGTCTTTATCCCACCGAGCTGGGCGAAGGTCTGGCAAAGACTATAGTCCATGTTCATTTGCCTACCGAACAGGTTGTGAGCAATTAATCATGCCTCAGCATTACAACAGTGGGCCAATATCTACCTCTCACCCTTCTGGAAGTCTACAACACTGTGAGGGACCCAACAACCATGCCGAGCGCATGCCGACATGCCAATGCCGGTAGACTCTAGGTTTTGTCGGTTCAGGTCACTGTCTTTCACCGCTTGGTGTTGATTGCAACTCGATTTCTCCTTGATTTCCTTTGCTATTTTCAAGTGGGCATGATATCTTTGCCGTCCAACCAGAAAGGCTGTTCTGTCCGAGAGGAAGACATCATCATGAGGATTTCTGCTCTTCAACTTGTTCATTTCAAAGTTGCCATCAAGTGTTGTCGTTCTACTGTAGAGCCATGTATTTTTGTCATCCTGCCAGTTATCGGAGATGTTTATGCCAGGTTGAGGACATGTCAGGCAGAACAGTGTGAGAGCCCCATCGGTCTCTTCAGCACTCTCATGACCGAAACCATGCCATTTCCGATACTTCAGGTCTCTCCATTGTCGGGACACTCTCATGAGCTCCTTATATCGATCCTGCACCCGGATATTTGTATGACCGAGACATCTGGACCGCAACGTGATGTTGAACACATTTCTTCTCAGCTTCCGGTAGAAGTTGAAAGTAGTGGTTTTGCATTCGAGATTGTCCATGTGGAAGTCATCCAGCACTTGGAAGGTAAATGCAGTCTTGATCCTTTTAAAGCTGGCAGGAAAGAGTCCCATGGTGAATAGTTGACTCTCATCAGAAGCATGGCCAGGACACCAACACCATCTGACTGGCAGATGATGAATCCCAGAACGATCCACAATGCACAGTGTAGTGAACATCTGTGAAGATGTTGACAAAATGTTTGTCAAGTCACCAAATGCCCTCAAGGGGTGTTCCTCCACTAGCTCATCACCATCCTCCCAATCCAAGTCTTCGTCATGATCATTATAGTCAACATCCATATCACCAAAGTCTTCAAGAGGATTAGGCTCAGCTTCAATTGGACAGGGTGCTCCACCATGACCTAGGTAGATCTCTACACCCACTTCACCAAGCCAGGCAGCCTTAAAGAAATGACCTGTCCATTGCTCAATGCGATGAAAAGGGTGTTTGGTGTGAGAGACTTGGCAGCAGTCTCTGCACTCTACAGGGCAACCCATACAATCCAGACACCTCCAGAGAGCATCACTCATGTGACAACTCTGACAAGGATCTGTCTCTGGTGGTGCGGAAAGTGAGATCAACTCATGAAGATAAGTTGACCTCTTGGGCAACCATTCCCTCAGGATGTCATTCTGATTCTAAATGAAATTGTTTCATCAGTTATCTTGAGTTTTAAGAGCACAGAAAATGAGTCAACTCACTGAAAACTTGGGCAACTTCAAGGGTTCCATTGGAATGGGTTCCCCCATTGCATGCATGTTCCTACTGTCAGTGGAAGTGGAAGGAGTATTTGAAGAAGATATACAAGCAAGTTTAGGAGAATGTAAGGAAACCTGTCTAGTTGATACACCTCTAGTAGTAATTTTATTTACCCATGTTACCCTTTGCATGGTGTTGATGGCCTCTCTCTTGTGGTGTTTCACCATGATGGTAGATGTAGACTTAATTCGGAGTCAAGTTACTTGGATGCTTTGGCATGACTCATTGCTATGTGCAGTGCCATGGAATGTATTGACTTCCTCATGGAGCTGAGAAGTGTACCTTTAACAGCCTAAATTGGCAAGGCGGGATGGGCCGCCAGTGTTCGGCAGTCCAATTAAGGAAAGAATTCGGCCGCAATACAAGAGGATGCCCCCTTATGGAAATTCCTTGGTGTAGACACTGTATAGTTTTGTACAGACATTTGGAAACGACTTGTAACCGCTACCACACCAATTTTTAGCAAATTTCATACTCACCTTCAACAAAAGCCCATCCCACCATGCCTTCCACAATTTTCACACAACACCAAGTAGTGCTCATCAAAGGGTTCCTCTCAGAATTTAGGAAGGCTGCCAAGGGGGATAAGATGGAAGTAGTAAAAAAGGCTGCACATGCAGTATTGGCAGAGAAGGTGAACTTGACAAAGCCGGAAAGGAAAGAGGTGAGGAAGGTGAGTATTTGAGTGACTCGGTGCACTCAGTCGCTGATGATGTTACCAGAGGGTAAAAACGTGGATGTATAATAATGGACGGCAGAGGAAGGAAAAGAAGCTGGTGAAAATGCGTAGATTTACATACCGACATGTTGTTGCATTTGAACAGAAGGAGGAACTGGAGGAGGCTGTCTGGCAGCTGTCAGGATCGGTGCCAGGAACATCAGCATATTTTGCAAAGTATCAAGCAGGCCTCAAGACCCTCTGTGCAGCCCTTCCAGTGACTTAGTCCGTCTAAGATGGGGGAGCGGACAGTGACAAAATCACATTAGAGATGGGACAGCAGACATCAGCCAATGTTAGTATTGTAGTCGTTAAAGATGAATTAGCCGATATGAGTATTGTAGTCATAAATGATGGGTCAGCCTATGAGGATGATGAGAGTTTGTCATGGATAATGGATCGGCCGATATTGAATTATCTCATCGAAGATGGATCGGCCAATATGTGACTTTGTCATTAGAGATGGGTCGGCCGACATTGGGTTTTCTCATTGAAGATGGATCAACCGATATGGGACTTTCTCATTAGAGATGGGTTGGCCGACATTGGGTTTTCTCATTGAAGATGGATCGGCCGATATTTCACTTTCTCATTGGAGATGGGTTGGCCGACATTGGGTTTTCTCATTGGAGATGGATCGGCCGATATGTGACTTTCTCATTAGAGAGGGGTCAGCTGATATTGGGTTTCTCATTGCACACAGGTGGGCCAATATTGCATCATCCCATTGGAGATGGGTCGGCTGATATTGGGTTTTCTCATTGGAGATGGATCCGCCCACATTGACTTGCTTCATTATAGATGGATCGGCCGACATCCTCATCATTGAATTCTCTCATTAGAGATTGGTCGGCTGATATTCCAGTGTCCCATTCAACCCAGATCAGCCGATATGGCATTTTCCCATTGAACATGCAACATGTCTTGGCATTTAGAACAACTATTATAAGCTTCTGACAAATGGTTGTTGGCTTCGGTTGCAGTCTACATGTTTTGGTGTCTCATGTGCTACCTATTCCCCCTCGGTTTACAGGAATGTAATGTTTAGTAGCTTGATTTTACAATTATAATACTACAATGCTATTATAACTGTACATAACCCTCTGTCCTTCACACTTAGTCCGTCTCCTTCCCATTCTCCACAGTTTTGCATCGCCGGAGCAAATGCTCAACCTTCTGCATGGCGCATTCTTGGAGGTGAAGAATGGCCACCGAGCGATGCATGTCCTGCAGTAGCAGGGATGCTTGAATGCGATGTCCATTTGACAGCTGGCTCAGTGCCATGTTGGCCAATTCGTCAGCCTGGACATCCCGAATGAGTGGAGGAAGGGCGTCCCAAAGCTGTGAAGCCCTGGCCTTGATACTCCCCACTGTCGGTGTGTCTGTCTCTACATGGACGGGAGGGCCAAATGAAAACTCCTCCTCCTCATAGTTGGGATCTGTGGTGTCATCCTTGGCATCGGGGTATAGCGAGGAGACAGGGGGGCCAAAAGAGAACTTGTTGTCATCCTCGGCATCTGGGTACGGCAAGGAGACAGGGGGGCCAAAAGAGAACTTGTTGTCATCCTCGGAATCTGCGTATGGCAAGGAGACAGAGGGGCCGAAGGAGAAGGAGTCATCATCATCCCATGTCTATCTCCCCCTTCACCTGAGGAGGACTCAGTGAAGGCAAGTCCAGCTCTAATAAAAACGACCAGTCATTCAGTGATCTACCTGTCAGTAAAGGTGAAAACTTACCCTGCACGGGCACTGGCATGCCAAAATCGAACTCCTTGTCAGCTTCATCGTCAATGAGACTGTTTGACACTTCGGTGACACCCAAGATCCCGATGTCTATATACATATCGATTTAGAATCATTATGAAACGGTGTACTGAAAATCCAGCGTCTGTCGGCCTGAGTGAAGCCGGCATCAGTATGTACCTCTGTTTGGGTAAGCAGATTATTGAAGTTGCTACCTTCAGAATTGAGGTCCATGAGGGTGTCATCGCCATGGTTAGGGTCCCGAGGTTGAGAGCTAGGACTGGCGTGATGAGGTTCGCCCCAGGAGAAAATGTCGTCTGAATGGGACTCGATGTGCTCTTCACGAGGTGTAGCATCATCATGAAAGAGAGGATCTCAAGAGGCTTACTGAAATTATGAATGTCCGGACAGGCCTCGAACTCTAACCTAGTCATGTTTGAGTCCGAGTCGTCATCCAGGTCAAAATGAATGTGTTTTGGAGCCGATACAACGTCGGCTGATGATGTTTGACATCAGCTGAATAAATTTGGTGATATAATAGGGCCTTATGGAGAGCTGTTGAGGTAGACCGATGTTCCTCCATTGTGTAGATAAAATAACTAGTAGTACACGGTGATGACGAGTTGTAATAAGTGTAATGGTGAATCAGTCACGTGGTCTGAAGTTGATGTTTATTTTCTTGCTGCTTGTTTGTCCCTTTCTCGGCACTCTCACATTAACCTCAAAAACTACCCACTCAGACCTTAGAACTCAACAAAACTGACATGGCCCACACTCACACCACTGGACGACATGATCTCACAGATGCCGCAGTGGCACAAAACCAGAAAATGCTACACCTGTATGCAAACCGATGGAGGGAGGCGGTCAAGGCCGGTCACAATGCTACGGACGAGTTGAAGGATGAGATCTCGGACTACCTGTTGAGGGAGCTGGTATGTAACAAAATCGGTGTTTTTCAGAACTGTAACTAACCTCAACTTTAGAGAGTGGTGATGGCCATTATCAAGGAAACGTCCACTCGGTACTAGTGCCCTGTGCACGTACCAAAGATCCTCCTCAGTGTCCGGTTGGCCTGCATCCATGCGATCAAACACAACACCCAGGTCAACATCGACTCTATCTCCCGTCACGATAGGTGGATTTTGGAAGACCCACACTATCGGGCTCATTCAGAAACACCAATGTTTGACCCCGGCAGTCCAAGATGGTGGGAAGGCGGCTCATCGACAAGTCGGTCAGTCTCATGCACCCCGGAAAGCCATGACACATCAATCACTGTCAAGGTCAAGCCAGACACAGAGGAGAATGGGGAAACAGCTGGGACGTCAGAGGATGTGGCGGAGCTTTGGCAAGAGAAGGAGAAGGCTGGGAAGGAAGAGAAGGCAGAGAAGAAAGAGAAAGAAAGGGTTGTTGAGGCTGAGGTCAGGCGACGACAGCCACCGACATCGTACAGGGCGGGATTTATGCTGATGAAAATGGCTCTGGTGCCCTCAGCCAAGTCGAGGGGGAAGCAGAGGGCTATCGAGTCACCCAAACCAGCTTCAGGAGGAGTGAAGAGGAAAGCCACCGAGGAGGAGGAGGAGGAGGAGGAGGACATTGGCCAAGTGTCAAGGACGACAAAACAGCCAACAGCAGTGAAGAGAGGAGCAGGGAAGAAATGCAGAGAGAAAGCAAAGAGGGCAATTGACGATGAGGATGAGAGGCAAGCAAAGAAGGCCAGGACGCAAGCCTCGATGACAGCTGCCCAGGATGCTGAGGTCAAAGAAGCCGTCATGGGTCCCTGTCCCTGCTGCGAACGACTGGAGCTGCAATGTGTCAGCAACCCGGGGCAGACATGCAAGGCCTGACACAAGAGCAAGGTCAAATGCCCCCTCTTCCAACGTCAAGTGAAGACAAAGGCCAACCCCCGCCGCAGCGTCAGGCCCACCACACCGGTGCAAGCAGCCACCAATGACAACGACGAGGAGCCAGAGACGTTCGACTTCCCCATTGCCGATGTCGACAGTCCCTGCGTCCTGGTCAGTCAAAGTCAAGGGCCCGTACACCCAAGCCGTCGACGTCTTCTAGTCAGCCCCCTGTGACCAAAACACAGGCACCGAGGAAGAGGTTGGCTCAGGTGCCTCGGTCGGCCATGCCGGGACCTTCAACCAGTGGTGCTCGTTTTCACTCCAACTGGCATTCAGGCTGATGCATCGACAAGTGATGAATTAGCATTGGAAGCAGGGGAGATCAAAGAGTAGGGTGGGCATGAGGTTTGGCATCTGTCGGTCGGCCCAAAAAAATGTTTTTATTTGTGATTTTTTATTTGCGATTGACTTGGTCTCTTTTATTTGTATATCTATATAAAATATCATTCCTTGCTTGAAGGAATCAGGACTGGCATTGAGCAAATATTAAGCCCAAGACATCTTTCCCCACAGAAGTATTCTGAAGTCGGAAATGTCTGAGATTGGGATTACCCAGATGGGCCAAGCATTGACAGAGGGACAATATTATTATTAATTACATGTTCCAAGGCATGCATACAATGCATACTCTAAATATGCTTCATCCTCTTCAGTGCCGGTGTGGGTACGTCGGTGGCCTCGGCAATGACAGGAAGATGAATTTCCATTGCCAACTTGAGCTTCACTCCAAGCCAAGACTTGCCTACACTATCCTCCCTCGCCTGACTCGTCATAGATCTTGTGTTGATCCTTTCATTCGCCCGACGAGAATCTGGACCCTGAGAGGCCAAACCGTGTTGCTGAATTGTCAGCTCAGCTACCATAGGCTCAGCTATTATCGGCTTGGTCATTATTGGCATCCTGTACCGACCGGTGAGCATCTGAGGATGGAGTTGGGCCTCAGGACCATCATCCACTCCATTTTGCCCCTTGACATATTCTGTTCTTAGGAGCTCCATCGTTCTAGTGAATATTACCTTAGCCTTGACATCCTGCACCATGACCCAGTCATGAAGAACCATCAACTG
Source organism: Hygrophorus pudorinus (assembly GCA_003314045.1). Lineage (NCBI taxonomy): Eukaryota > Fungi > Basidiomycota > Agaricomycetes > Agaricales > Hygrophoraceae > Hygrophorus > Hygrophorus pudorinus. The sequence continues at coordinate 17,923 of QLPF01000749.1, forward strand.
CACCAAGTCATCCATGTCATCATGGTCCTGAACCTGATATATCCAAATCAGTTCCTGGATAATCATTCCAATTCCCAACGTCCACAGCTCTACAGTTGCATGATTCATCGTTGCCTTATGACCATCAGTCAGATGGGGTGCTGATAGGAACCAGCCGATAATCTTTTTCCAGGTGTCAAGGTTTTCAAACATCTTCGTTGGTGGGTGGTTCTCGGCATAGGACCAAGTTAGCCATCTCAGCTGGTCCTTCAGGTGCAAGACTCTTGTGACGACCGATGGCTGTGGGGAAAGGCTGTTAGCATAGTTGTTTAAGAATAGAAATTGGGACAAAAGTACCTGGTAGACTTGCAAAGCTCTTTGAAGATCCACAAGGGCCAGGACGATTGAGATCCGAGACAAATAGGACACATTGCTCATTGCCTGGCTTGGGGCCTTGTCGCAGAGTGGGGGAGTAATGATGCCGTCCTGCATCTCGGCCTCAGTCATCAAGATCGGCATGGACTCATTCCATGATGCTGGTATCACTTTCTCCACCATGCCTGGTCCCACCTGATTGCCATTGGTGATGTCAATGGTTGACTTCACCCTCGACTTTGATTTTGGCCGTGTCTGTGTCAGCAATACACTGGGACCGGCCTCATCCTGCCTGTAGCTGATGACGGTCGGCCTCAGCTTTGATGTGGGCATGTGCGTTTTCTGTCCATCTGCCATGCTGACTGTCAACATCAGACTTGGCTTTGGCATGACCAACAAACCTGGACCAATGACAGCTCTCCCTTCTTCTGCTCGCTTCTCCTGCTGTAAATTGCCCTCATCCAACACATCACAAGTGGTATATATGAGGCCCTTGAAGGCATCTGACCTGTCACCTGGCCATGTCATCCACCGATCAAATGCTTCATGATAGTCCTTTTCAGTTCGAAGTGTTCAGACAAATCTCGGTATATCAAGCTGATGCCGAGAGTCCACATCTGGATGAGATCATAACTGAATGATGCCTGGCCGTTGTCCAAGAGGTGAGGAGCCCAGAGAAGCCAGTTGATCATGTTGGTGAACCTTTCAAGATCACCGCCATCAAATGAATCTGGCACCGACGGCTGGTCATACTCCCATGACAGCCACTGGGGTTGGTTCTCCATCGGCTCACAGACTTGTGTTCCCTCAGGCTACATGGAATACATGGTTAATATTGGCATGAGCATCTTGGCCTAAGATGGCTTGACTGACCTCGTATCTCTCCAATCTTTTAATCAAGTGTTGCCATCACAACGTCGGACACAATGTCCGAAGGAAATCGAATTTATTTGCTGCCTGAGCCGGGACGATTCCAGTAGGCAGGATGAGGGACCCATCATGAAATGTTTCTACAGTTGGATGATTAGCAAGATCTTTCATCACAAACTGTCTGATAGTACAACTTCTCATTGCAGCTCTGACATGTCTCGGCAGAGCCATTGACGAGGCTGGACCGCCGACAATGGAGAAGTCGTGTTCCTCATCATCTTCCGACTGATCGTCATCATCAGATGACATGGGATCCTGCATACCATCATCCGACGACATTTCATGGCCGAATGTCGCCTTTCCTTCCCCCTTTACATCCTCCCTTATGCTGTCATGCCCCGTGCCCACGGACTCTTTCCCAGGCCAAACTACCTTCTGGTTCTGGTTGACACTCGGCTTTTTTGGCAACAGCTGTGTCGGGATCCATGTCAGTGCCAGTGGTTTAGGGTTTTAGATGACTTAACGGGGGTTCCAACAACAAGTCGTCATCATCGTCATCGTCCTCTTCATATTCGGCATCGATGTCCCGAACAGTGTCCCGACGAGTTATTGGGGGTTCCAACGACATGTCATCTCCATTGTCATTGTCATCGGCCTCTTTATTGTTGGGAAGGGCCGGACCACCGACAGGCAGCCACAACGACAAGTCGTCGTCATCTTCATCCAGTGTCATGTCAATGTCATTGCTTCCACAAGTACCTGAGGGGAATGTAAGAACACTTCCTGCCCGCAACATGAAAAACTCACCTGGCGGTTGCAACAGTTCGCTGAAACCGAAACCATCATCATCGATGGTCTGAGCAGCTGAGACAGATGTAAGCACTGATTCATCCATAAAGTGAACACATGACACACCAGCTGGGTCACCGAAACCAAAATCGTCGTCATCTTCAGCATCTACATCAATGACCATGGTGTTAGTGGGATGAGGATCGGCCCACGCAAAGTCGTGTGCCGAATCTGGAAGGTTTATATTTTGAACAGCTATGATGATGACACTTTAATGGCACTCACCTAATGATTTCACATTGGCTGCAGCCAGTGATGGGATGATAGTCCGTTTTGAGTCCGAGTCATCCAACAGGAAGTGGACTCATTTTGAGGTGGAAGCAATGCTTTCTGTGGACGTTGGGCATCAGCTGCATGAACTGGGCAGCAGAAAGAGAGACTTACAGGCTGAGGTTGATTGCGGGATTTGCATTGCGTCAAGGGTTTTGGTAGTGGTAACGGGCAATGACGAGTCCTGGTAGATAAAACATGGAAGCGGTCACGTGATTCGATGTTGATTTTATTTTTTTTGTCGGTTAATTGTTCCTTTCTCGGCACCATCACAATCCCCTCAAAGGCACTCACTCACCACTCACTCCTCACCACTCACTCCTCACCATTCACTACA